>JAUUDZ010188054.1:0-12796 GCA_032361705.1 Panulirus versicolor | reverse complement strand
AGAGTTATTTTCGGGGATGGCATTTTCCCCCCACCCCCCCCCCCATTTCTGACCCTATCTATTACTTCTCTATGATTCTTTGAAGTACAGTGACCCATCTTGAAAAGTATATTCTAATTTGTTTAATGTACATTTTGAATAGCTTACTGAAATTTTCCCTATCCATGGACTGAAAATGCAGTATTGATATGTGCCTGCAGACAATTCATCTCTCGACATATTTTCTGATGTGATCTGGTGACAGTTTAGGTACCTTGTCGACACCCAGGTCCCTCTTTTACACATACCTGTAGCTTTATCTTTGCTGGATTGTATTCATATCAAAGCTTTCTTTTTCAGTGTGTAATGTTTATTACTTAGCATTAGTTTGTGTTCATTTTTATAAGTTTTGTGTTAAACTAACTCTACAATTTGTGTAAGTCTCTTTGTATGTTTCAGGTGTCCTTTTCATTCTCAGCTTCTTTCATTATTCTTGGCGTCAGTCTTGAAGGTATTCAGGCATGAAGCTGATTTCTTGATATACCTGTCTGCGTATCTATGTTCCTGATGCCTTTTCCTTCTGGGAACTCCCATCAAGGGGGGGTAGCCACGGCAAAAGAGTTTCCACTTATCTCCTCCTTACATACCACCTTCACATTCTTCCCTTATGTCTCGCCCTTCAGTACTCTTTTGGTAATTCACTTTTATTCATGTTCACAGATCATGAATAGCAGTGGTCCCAAGCTGAAGCCTATCATCGTGCCACTAATGACCTCACCTTGTTATTGAGAAGGCTTTTCTGACATGCATCTTTGGTTCCCTTCTTTTATTAAAAATTTCTGTCTTGCCAAAAAATCAAATTTCTTTGTCAGTGTACTTTATGGTTCAATATCCGATGCCTCCTTGGGAAAAAAAATGCATAATATTTCTAGAACCCATGTTCCATATCACTTATGGAGTTTTGTGTGTCTGTGTTAACCATGCAGGGATAGATTTAATGCTGATTTTAGATTTTGTGTGAGACATGTATCATGATTTTTCCAATTATTAATTCTGAAAATTTGTCAATGATTGATTCAGGTTGAAAAAAGGAATCGCTTGAAGCTCTTGTTAACTTGGCTGGAGTCACGTATCCATGAAGGCGTCACTGAATCAGCTACCCATGATGCCATTGCCAAAATATACATAGATTCCAACAACAATCCTGAAAGGTTCCTGCGTGAAAACCAGCATTATGACAGCAAAGTTGTGGGTATGTTTTATATTTTCTCATGTTTTCATTTTTAAGTTTTTGGCTTCATTACCTGGTTTTGTTTCACCTTGAATGCTTTACCTGGAATTCGTTTACTACACTAGTTCCCATAGCCATTATTGGTTTTAATTTTTTTCTGAGATTTAATGTAAATTGCATAAGACATATTTCATTTGAAGATACCAGTGGAATGATTCAATGTAGTATGCACTGGAAGCATTTTATGTGAGAGTAGGTGTGCATTTAGTCTTTGTGCTTAATGAATCAGCCTTGTATGCAATATAAAAAGTACGATTGTGGAAGTTCATATTTCATTTTAACATGGGATATTGATGAAGTGTATACATGTTAACGAAGAGGTTGTATCCATGCAGTCCACTTTATGGAATTGGGAATGAAGTTGATCTTTAGTCAGGTTAGTTATGTAATGATGCAAACTTGTATCATTATCCTGATAATACTTCAATGTAGTGGCCTTCACAGTGAGAATCTTTTGTAGTCATATTCAACATGAATCGACTTTTGTATATGTATAATGTACCTAGTGGGTCTTTTCCTAGTTCGTTAAATTTTTGTGGCTACATTTACTTTTTGTCGTTCTCCAAATGTGCAACTGTTTTGTGCATCAAAAATTTCCATTTTGGTGTCTTTTTGTCTGTGAACTCCCACCTGATTGTTTGAACTGTATTGCAGCACTTCAGATCATTAGTTGATTTGCTGCTTAAGATATTTTGCACTTAGATGAGTGTCATGATTAATTGGAAACATTCTGGAAGTAAGAATTGATATATAAACTTTGTATATTTGGGCTATATACCTATGATTCTGTATACAGTATCTAATAAGGTTAATTTTATACTGAAAAGTTTAAAGATTCGTGAGAAGGAGACAAGAGGACCATTTGAATTTGTAGTTTAGGGAGCAGTGGTAAGGGTTATCAATATGTTTCTCACTAGGGGACAAGTCAGAAAAAGAAATCTAGTATGAAATCCAAATTGACCACTCTTGAATGGCATATTCAGCAGCTGCACATGTTCTGCAACACTTATGGTCATGGCACCTCATCCATCTCTTATGCAATCCACATCTTCTTAAACCTGTAACTGATCTTTTTTATATCTTCTTGACCATTGTATCACTTGCCTTATTTTCTGGATGATTGTACCATTCTAAGAGACTTTAATCTTTTCACTTTCTTATGATTTCTTACCATATCCCTCTTACATGTTCACTACCTTCATAGTTTTTATGATGCTAGGTAATTCAAGCTACCCACCTCTGCTGCCATTATTGTCAACCATATCTGACATATAGAATTGAGTTTTACATTCAGGCTTAAGAATTTGGAAAACTACTCGTTTGTACAAGCTTTTCACACAAAATATGCTTTTGAATTATTTTCATTCAACTACATCTCCAGTTTTTCTCCTTTACATGACTCTTTTGTCAACTTCGTTTTCCATCAACCATCCGTACTGAACTTTACTCTGTGATATTTAAAGTTGTCCAGAGCTCTCTCTCTCTCTCTCTCTCTCTCTCTCAAAACATGCAGGCAGATAAGTCTTATCTATTTCATTTTCAGCAGCATACTCCGACATACATCATTAAAGCAGCTTTCCTCTGTATCCAACTGTATCCAGTTCAGCTAGCAGCACCTCATCTGCAAACATCTGTTTGGGGAAATTTCATTGTTTTCCCTCTTTAATATTGACTGCTATTGCCCCAACTAACTGTACTGACAGTGATGCATTGTTTTCCCTTAGTAATTATACTGCTATTGTACCAGTTCACTCTATGAACAAAGGTACATCCTAGCCAGAGGTAACTTTCATTCATGGCGTAACAAGCTTTTGCAGTCAAGAGTTCAGGAACGTATGATATTTTTTTTATTTTTGATCGCCATTTCCTGTATTAGCAAGTTAGCGCCCGGATCATAGAAAGCATGCTGCATCTGCTCACATCCATTTTTTAGGAGTAATGTACTGAAACCACAACTCCATCCATTGATAGCATGTGAACCCTGTATACTACATCATTCCAATTCACTCTATCCTGAGCATCCCTTTCACCCTTCCGCAGGTCCAGGCCCTAATCACTCAAGATAATTTACCTTACATCTTTCCACCTCCAGTTTGGTCTCCTTGTTCCCTCCACTTCTGACACATGTATCCTCTTTGTATATTTTTCCTCACTCGTTTTCTCCATACGCTCAAACTATTTCAGCTCTCAGCCATTCTCTTTTTATTACTACACAAGTCCTTACTTAATGAAACCACCACATACCACATATTGTCCTCAGGTATTTGATTTCCACCATGTTCACCAGCTTTAGCACAACCTCACTTAAAACCCATGTCTCACATCCACATAATATTATTGGGACTACTATACCTTCAAACATACCCAATCTATCTTTATCTCTGTTGCCGGTTCCAAATGGAACTCCCTCAAAGGGGTTGCTACAGCAACAGTCTCCATAACTAAAGAAACTCTAGGCTGCCTCTTATCCTTTAGTGCCTTATCCTTAACAGGCCACTGGCAGAGGGCAAGCTTAAGTGTTTTAAGAGGCTCCTACATAGTGTTCCTCCCTAATGCTCCTGCCTAATGTTCCAACCTACTACCACTACCTACTCCTAAAACCTAATGTTCTTACCTAATACTATTATCTGTTGCTCATACCATTTCACCAAAAGGCAGTTCTAGTGCAAAGTGCTCGCTGCAGGGAAATTAGCAGTTGCGAAGGTTGAGTTGTGTAGGTTAATTGTTGTCAAGTGTTATATATAACACAGAGAAATTTTATATTTGGACAGAATGCCAGCAGGCTACATGTAGGTAAGGCAGAAAGAACTCTTAAGGTGACAACTCACTCATGGTGTAATCTCGAGCAGGTTTTGTGTGGTAACACCTATGCTCTATGTATACATGCTTAAAGAAATCAATTGTAATGGTTGGACAGGTTGCTCTTATTGGCTTGAAGGTGTCAAACTATTTACATTTGGAGAATATTTTACATTTATCATCATAATCTCTGGTTTGGACTTGGGTTCTTGGTTGATAATCTGTACTCATAACATGCTTTCTGGTACTAATAGCATCTCTCGTCACCAGGGAAATATTGTGAGAAGCGAGATCCCCATCTTGCCTGCATTGCTTATGAACGTGGCCAGTGTGACAGAGAACTGATCAATGTTTGCAATGAAAACTCTCTCTTCAAATCTGAGGCACGATATCTTGTAAGACGACGGGACCCTGAATTGTGGGCTGAAGTTCTCCAGGAGTCCAATCAGTACAGGAGACAACTCATAGACCAGGTAGTAAATCATTTTGGCATGTGATTTATTAGAATGATGTTTAGGACGTGAACTAACATTCATCCACCAAGGGTTTACTGTTCACATGGGGAATGAGGAAAGGATTTAGATGAAACTGTAAGATTTGTAGATAAACTTTTTGTACATCTTATGCATTCCTAGCTATATCATATTAAGTGAGAATATATTATCTTTGATGTCTTTAGGCTTTTTATAAGTATATATTTTATTTTGTGTTTTTAAGGTTGTGCAAACTGCACTCTCAGAAACCCAGGATCCAGAAGATATATCTGTCACTGTGAAAGCTTTTATGACTGCTGACTTGCCCAATGAACTCATTGAACTCCTTGAGAAGATCGTACTTGATAATTCTGCTTTCAGTGATCACAGGTTTGTATTGTTAGATATGAGCCTTATGCTGTTGATTAATAAATTTGTATTGAGTCTTGAAGATGATAGTTTTCATAATGGAAGTTATTGTATTTGCTTTGCATAGAAAAGCTTCTAATCACATTGTGTTTGTTTAGCCAAGTTGTATTTATATTTTCAGAAACCTGCAAAATCTACTCATCCTAACGGCTATAAAGGCTGATCACACTCGTGTCATGGACTATATTACCCGCTTAGACAACTATGATGCTCCTGATATTGCCAACATTGCCATTGGTAACCAGCTTTATGAGGAAGCATTTGCTATATTTAAGAAGTTTGATGTAAACACATCAGCCATTCAGGTAAGATACTGTTCCTTAGCTAGTTCCTACAAAGTAGAGGTTGATCTGTAAACAACTGTATTGATATCATTGATACCTACTTTCATTCTGGTTTATATGTTCAGGCTCATTTTCCTAACTTTTATGTGACTAGAATTAAGCTTCACACTTTTTCCCTAGTCGGACTGTATGAATGTGGGTATTTTAGACTTCATAGTCTTTTTTTAAACAAATCTGATTTTTTCATATTGCTGCTGTGATAGGGCTGATTTTAGGTATATGCATGCAACTGCCTTACTTCTTGGACTCGTCTTTAGATTTGTCCCAAGAATTCATAAGGATGTTGTAAATGTTGGAACTGCCACCAAAGTTGCAGTCTTGCTAAGGTTATCTTTTATCTCTAGGCTAAAACTAAAGTGCATTTAGAAAATTGTACCCAACAGTGCTTAATCAGATGTTGATGTAATCAGTTGCAAGTACAGTACAGTAAGAACAGATTAATCACTGTTATTAGTTGTGAATTTATGAGCCTAAGGAAAATTATAAAAAAATTTATATCACCGAGTATAAGGTAGAAAGAATACTTCCCACTCATTCCATGCACGTCATAGAAGGTGACTAAAAGGATGAGAGCAGGGGGCTGGAAATCTTCCCCTCCTGTTTTACTTTTCCAAAAGAAGGAACAGAGAAGGGGGCCAAGTGAGGATTTTTCCCTCTAAGGCTCAGTCAACTGTTCTTGACACTACCTCACTAATGCGGGAAATGGCAGGTATGTATGGGGGGGAAATAATGTATCCCTTGGGAGATGGGAGAAAATACTGCCCATGTTTCACCTGCTCATCTCAGGTGACTAAGAGGGGCAGGAGTGGAGGGCCAGATGAATTGTTTTTCCTGTAAGGCTTATTCATCTGGTTTGGACACGACCTTACTCATGCCAGATTAGGGAACGAGTATGAAAGAAAAAAAGATCAATTGTTTTGAGATAGATTTTATGTAAATAGACTCAATACATGAATCCTCGCCCAACAGGTTTTGATTGAACACATAGCTAACTTGGACCGAGCATATGAGTTTGCTGAACGTTGCAATGAAAGTGCAGTATGGAGTCAGTTGGCAAAGGCTCAGCTCCAACAGTCTTTGGTTAAAGAAGCTATAGACTCGTTCATCAAAGCTGATGATCCCACTGCTTACATTGACGTTGTTGACACAGCTCACAGGACAGGTTAGTGTTTGGGTATATGCATTGTGTATTGCTATTTAGTTATACTGAAAAAGCTCTGTGAATTGTCTAGGACACTTCAAATTTATATAAAGCCTTTCTTTCCCATTCATAGGTCACTGGGAAGACTTAGTTCGATACTTGGTCATGGCACGTAGAAAGGCTCGGGAATCATATGTTGAGAGTGAACTTTGCTATGCATATGCCAAGACAAATAGGCTGGCAGATCTGGAGGAATTTATTGCTGCTCCAAATCATGCTGATATTCAGAAGGTGAGCATTTTAATTTTGTAGTAGGTACAAACACCATAATTCTGCACATATACTTTTATATACAGTGCATTCCCAAGAGCTTAGCATTTTTAAAGTGCTAAGGTTTACACAAATATGAGGT
Organism: Panulirus versicolor; assembly: GCA_032361705.1. NCBI lineage: Eukaryota > Metazoa > Arthropoda > Malacostraca > Decapoda > Palinuridae > Panulirus > Panulirus versicolor. The sequence goes on along the minus strand of JAUUDZ010188054.1, from coordinate 5,928 downwards.
GTATGATTTTCGTACACTTGTGTGTCAAATATAGCATCACAGGCTATTGATATATGTTTATATACATGGATATAAAAGATAAAAGGGGAGATGCTTGGTGGATGAATGAAATTAGAAATATTGTTGGAGAGGAAAAAGTGCTAATTGTAGATTTTTCGAATGGAATGTGCCAGTGGAAGTTCAGCAGGGAAGTGGTATGTTAAGCTGCTGATAGAGGAAAGCAAAGGAAGAGAAGAGGATATTTTAGAAGAAAGTTGAGTAAAATGTTTAGGGAAAACAAGAAATTGAACTAGAAGGAGATGGAAACGGGAAGTAGATCTAGTACTGGAAGTGTAATGTGAGAGGCAAGGAAAGGGAGTTTCAGAATCTAAAAGAGGAAGTGGAAGAAGGATGGGAAGACTGCTTTGAAGGACTGAAGAATGTGAGTTTAGGTGAGGCAGCATTTGTTCCGTGCGTGGATATGGAGGATGGAAGGAAAAGGATACAAGTGCAGGTACCTTTAGCAAGAAGGGCTGTAACGATGGCGATAATGAGGTTGAAGGTAAGAAAGGCACATGGTGTGGGTGGGATTATGGCTGAAATGTTGCAGTATGGAGGAGAAATTGGTGCATTTGATATGTAAATTAACATGGAAGCAGAATATTGTGCTTTAGGTTTGAGTAAGAAGTATTGTCCCTTTATTCAAAGGAAAAGGTGCCAAGGATGTATGTATCAGGTAGTGGGAAATAAGCCTGTTAAGTATACCATGAAAAGTGCATGCAAAAGTGAATTGTTTATTGATAGTGATGGAAGTGACTAAATGCAGAATAAATGAAGAGCAGGGGGATTTCAAAAAGGTGAGGGTTGTGTGGATCAGATTTTTGTGTTGAGAATAACTGAGGAAAAAGTATGTAGGGAAAGGCAAGAAGCTGTATGTAGCTTTTATGGATCTGGAGAGAGGGTATGGTAAATTCAAGAAGAATGCTTTATGGGATGTGTTAATGATATATGGGGTAGGGGGATAGTGTTGAATGGTATGAAAGCCTTCTATAGAGGAGAAAATGCATGTGGAAGAGTTGGTAGATATTATGCAAAAGTTTCATCATACATCTGTGTGGCAGGTCTGTGTGATCGTCACAGTGGCTTTTTAACATATACATAGATGGAGTACTAAGTGACATTAAAGCAAAACTAGGGAAAGCGGGTGTAGAGATGGAGTATGCTGGTGAAGTATGGTGGCTAGTGACAATCCTATTTGCAGATGAAACTGTCTTTTGTTGAGAGTGAAGAGGAGTTACATGAATTTGTGTTTTATGATCTGTGTAAGCATAGGAGATTAAAGGAAAATGTTTAAAAGGAAAGTAATGAGTAAGATAAGGTGTACCAAACTGTGTTAGAGATATGGTGGGTGAAAGACAGGAAGAGCTGACAGAATTTGAATATGTGGGGGTTATCTTAAGTTTGGTGTGATGAAAGGATTGGTAGGGGTGAGAGCAGTACAGGATATAAGGGTCATTGGGTCTCTTGATTGAATCATAAGGGGTAGAAGTTTAAGTATGGAAGCGAAAAAAGGATCAAGGGTCAGCATAGCCCTCATGTCCCTGACCTATGCAGCCAAAACATGGATACGAGATGAGGCACAGAGGTTGAGAATCCTGGATATGGAAGTTAGTTGAGAGGAGCATGTGGTATGACTTAATGGAATGAAGAAAGTAGTGAGAGGCAGTATGAGAAATTTGGTATTGTAGGGTCAGCAAAGGGAATAGATTGTGGAGTGTTAGTGGGTGGAACGTAATACTTTGAGATAGTTTGGGTATATGGAAAGAATGTAAGACAGGGAGCTTACAAGGAGAGTGTATGATAGTATGATTAAAGGGTTTTTCTGAGAGAAAGACCACCTGGGACTTGAAAAAATAGTGGAAGAGTACTGGGGGAAAAGAAAAGGTGGAAGATGTGTGAAATGATGTATGTGAGGGAGGCACGTAAGCACGAGAATAAGTGGAGACTTGCTGTGGCTACCCTCTTGATAGGAGTTCCTAGAGGGAACGGGCATCAGAGATATAGATAGAGAGATTGGTAGATTCTGTTTTAGAAATGTATTAACTTATTGATTGTTTATGCCTCTCAATTGATGTGTAGACATATAATAATTTTATTTGTTGTGTGCTGTCTCCTAGAAATCATGAAGTTTTTTAATTTTGATGTTGATTGACAAATATGTTTTCTATATATATATCCATTTCTGATTCATTGTGTAATTGTATGCAGATTGGTGACCGGTGCTTTGATGATGGTATGTATGAAGCAGCAAAACTCCTCTACAATAATGTCAGCAACTTTGCTCGTCTTGCCATCACCCTTGTGCATTTGAAGGAGTTTCAGGGAGCTGTGGAATCTGCCAGGAAAGCCAACAGGTGATTTTGATTATTTTTGTGTTAGTGATAGAATAATGAAGAGTACAGGTGTAAATATGGAAGTGAAGACAGGATTAAGAATAATGAAGAGTACAGGTGTAAATATGGAAGTGAAGACAGGATTAAGGGATAGCATAATTCTCCCAACCCTAACCTATGCAGCCAAATAATGTATATGGAATGAGTTGCAGAGGTCAAGAATTCAGGCTGTGGAAGTATGTTACTTGAGAGGAGGTTGCGGTATAACTAAGTGGAATGAAGAAAAAAATGAAGGGGTGTATGAGAGAGGTGCCTACAAGGCAGGTAAAATTGAAGAGTGTTCATGGATCTTTCATGACACATAGGAACACAGTAAAGTACCTAGATGTACTGGAAACACTGAAACTGTACTGTCTGGAGCCCCAATGGGAGAGGTATATAATCATGTACACTTAAAATCTTTGAAGGCATGGTCCCCAACCAACTCTGAAATAACATTAATACTGGCACAACAGGCTTAGAAAGCTTTGTAAAGCGCTGCCTCACAACTCAAAAGCAGCAGTATGCATAAAAAGAAAGAACACCTTACATATATATAGGGGGGATCCCCCCCCCCTGTCAAGGACAAAAGTTCACCTGACCAATGACCCAACACGTCCATCTGAACCTAGACTGTGCTAGAAATAGGTTTACCTGAGAAAGACAACACGAGGCCTGATTGGTCCACAACTGGGTTGTCTGGTAAGAAAAAAAATGTAATTCCACTTGGCAGTTTTTTAAGCAGAAAGTATTAACCCACTTACTTCCCAGCCCATTTACTGGAAGGAATAATAAGATGAGAGGAAACATCATATTGGTCTTTGTAAGCATGCATAAGTTTATAGAGTTGTGCAGTATATGATTTGGTGCAATTCTGTACAAGTAACCACGCTAAGTAGGAGGAGGCGCACTGGATTTATGTATATACAATTTTGAAAAGTGTTTGTAACGGTAAAGGGAAGGGAGTGCTCTATTTCGTAAGTTCATTACACATTATTAATGATGCATGCAAACTTTTATATATTGTAATGTTTATTAATAGTCTTATTTCCAAACAGTACAAGAACGTGGAAAGAAGTCTGCTTTGCCTGTGTGGATAATGAACAGTTCCGTTTGGCACAGAACTGTGGCCTTCACATTGTTGTTCATGCAGATGAATTAGAAGATCTCATCAACTATTATCAGGTAGAAATGTTTTTGTTTGTTATTAGAGAAAAATTTATTTTTTTTCATTAAGGCTTACTCTTTCTTCTCTTGATATTGTAGCCAATTTACCACTTCTTTTACCTGAAAATATAAGTGATTAAAACATTTTAAAAGCTGCTTTACCTTTCATATGGCCTTGGCTTCAGAAAAGTGTGGATCCATAAGAAGAGTCTAGTAAGAGATGATGGTTGTCAGTAATCTTGTGTTAATATATGAGGTATCTTGTTTGAGTGATCTTTGTAAATAGTATGAGTCAGAGAGAAGTGTGATAGTTAGAGCTGTCTGATTGAGAAGGCTGATCAGGATGTGCTAAAATGGTTTGGGCACATGGAGAGGATGAGTTAAATGAAGAGGAATTAGATATCAGAAGTGGAGGGAGCAAGGAAGAGGAGGAGAATGTAGGAAATGGAAGGCTGAAATGAAGAGGCTTAGGGATATTGGAGCTTGAACAATCAGGAGGATGAGAAGTGTGTTTTGGGGAGAATGACCTGGATTCATGTAGTATATGGGAGGAGTGACGTGGTCATTATTATGAACCAGTGCATATGAAGCATCAAGAAAACTTAGATTAATCTTTTGGGCTTGACTGTGGAGCTAGGCTTTGTTTTTGGGACATTGTACATGACAGGTAGATTTTGGATGAGCAAATAAGGCCACTGTTTGTTTGTTGCTGATGTCATGTCACTAAGATGGAGAAGGCTGTTTGGTAGAAGAAAAGCCTGTTGAAATATTTATTGCAAAAACGTGAGAAACAGATGAGAATGGTTTGTAAACATTGATAATTATGAAAGAGAAATAGGCATCATCACATGCATGAAGGAAATGCTTGTTTCTTTGAAGTAAGATGATGTAAGTTTAAAGAATTACAAAGATGCTAAATTGAAAGGTATTGGAAAATGAAAAAGTAGTTAATTATCGTGTCTTTTGCAGGACCGTGGATACTTTGACGAGCTAATAAATTTGTTAGAGGCTGCATTAGGGCTAGAACGTGCACACATGGGCATGTTCACTGAGCTTGCCATTTTATACTCAAAGTACAAGCCAGAGAAGATGCGAGAACATCTTGAGCTCTTCTGGTCCAGGGTCAACATTCCAAAGGTGAGGAACTTTAAAAGATAATAAATACATTTACATCCTGCATCAGGATTCCCTTCTATTGGTCTCCTAATGCATATATATGATATTTGGTTTAGGTGCATTACACATGACAGCTAGAGATTGAGTGTGAACGAATTTGGCCTTTTTTGTCTTTTCCTGGCACTGCCATGCTGAAGCAGGGGGTAGCGATGCTGTTTCCTGTGGGATGGGGTAGCAACAGGAATGGATGAAGGCAAGTATGAATATATACGTGTGTATATATGTATATGTTAATATGTATGTGTGCATGTATGGGCATTTATGTACATATAAATATTTTTTATTTTTTTATTATACTTTGTCGCTGTCTCCTGCATTAGCGAGGTAGTGCAAAGAAACAGACAAAAGAATGGCCCAACCCACCCACATACAAACTCAGTCACGAACTTCTACAGTTTCTCACCTGAATCAGCCACCAGTGCTGTATCATCAGCGAACAACAACTGACTCGCTTCTCAAGCCCTCTCATCTACAACAGACTGCATACTTGCCCCTCTCTCCAAAACTCTTGCAATCACCTCCCTCACAACCCCATCCATAAACAAATTAAACAACCTTGTGTGTGTGTGTGTATGAGTGGATGGCCTATTCTTCGTCTGTTTCCTGGAGCTACCTTGCTTACGCAGGAGACAGCGATCAAGTATAATAAATAGAATATAAATATTTGGCAAGGTATTAGCAAGGTAGCGTAAGGAAACAGACGAAATAGTGGCTCAACCTACCCACATACACATGTATGTACATAAACGCCCACACATGCACATATACATACATACCTATACATTTCAACATATACATATACATACACAGACATATAAAAGTATACACATGTACATATTCATACATGCTGCTTTCATCCATTCCTGCTGCCACCACACCACATGAAATGACACCCCCCTCCCCCCGTGTGCGTGCGAGGTAGCGCCAGGAAACGACAGCAAAGGATACATTCGTTTACACTCAGTCTCAAGCTGTCATGTGTAATGCACCGCATCCGTAGCTCCCTTTCCTTATCCAGGCCCCTCAAAACTTTCCATGGTTTACCCCAGACACTTCACATGCCCTGGTTCAATCCATTGACAGCACATCGACCCGGTATACCACATCGTTCCAATTTACTCTATTCCTTGCACACCTTTCACCCTCCTGCATGTTCAGGCCCCTATCTTTCAAA
>JAUUDZ010187944.1:0-18047 GCA_032361705.1 Panulirus versicolor | reverse complement strand
GGTAAACCATGGAAAGGTGTGTGGGGACTGGAAGTGGAAAAGGAGCTGTGGTTTCGGTGCATTGCACATGACAGCTAGAGACTGAGTGTGAAGGAAAGTGGCCTTTTCTTTGTCTTTTCCTGGTGCTACCTTGGTTATACAGGGGTAGTGATGCTGTTTCCTGTGAGGTGGGGTAGCACCAGGAATGAATGAAGGCAAGCAAGCATGAATATGTACATATGTGTATGTATATGTATGTATATATGTGTGTATGGACGTTTATGTACATATATGTGCATATGAGTGGATGGATCATTCTTCATTTGTTTCCTGGTGCTACCTCGCTGACGTGGGAAACAGTGGATCAAATATAATAAATAAATAACTTCTTTTTTCTAGTTTCATTACCTTTTCCGGTAACTCGGTCGATATATTACTGTAAAATGTTCCCGTCTTTTATGTCTCGTTTCTGTACATGTATTAACTCTTGAATACTGTTAGTTTTCTTATGAAAAAATGTCTTGTTCGACTATGCATTTTGACCCAGATGAAGTTGTGCCAAAACTGATTAGATGGCACAATTCTATATGCTAGACTTTCTTGGGAGTTTCAGTTTTATTCATTTTATATGGTACAATACATATATTCTAACTGGGATAAGTAAATGTACCGATGAGTTCAGATTGCTGAATTCATTAACTTGCAATTTTCTTGTAGGCACAGAATGGATTATGTCCAGATTTAACCCAAGAAGTGCTTCCCAAAGATATGATCACTTCAACTCCAGCTTCAGAGCGGAATAGAAATCAGGATTTCATGCACACGATAGAGGAAGGCAGTTTCTTTGGGGTTGGCAAGCATAAAGATGGCTCAGATCTTGGTAAGTTTTGGATTGCGAATCTGTTCCTGGGAATTTGGCTTTCTTGCCCATTTGCCAGCTTGCAGGGTTAGGGAAGAGGACCCTAGTTCTCTAGAATTGGTTCCTACTAAGGTTACATGCATATGTTTGTTCCAGCCCATGAAAATGGGAATGGAGTGAGAGGTAATACACAGAAAGTTTTGAATTGTGATTGTAATGCTGAGTTGACTGAAGAATATTTAAATGTTAGCAAATCATGTTATAAAGTATTTGAAAGAAATATTTCCCTCTTAGAGTCCTTGACACTAATTTAAAGTTTGCCAAAGTTAAACTGTAATTTCAGCTGCTAAACGTATAGTATGGTGAATGACTTGCATTGTATAATGAGGAGTAGCTCGCATTCAGGTTAACAATGTATTGAACTGATAACAGTAATTCATATGCTTTATGGTGTTTACAGTCATCGTCTACCAGATTCGTCGTGTTGAGATCAGTGGAACTCAGCATTACTGTGTGTGGATCTTACGGGACCCTGAGGAGCCAGGAGAGGGTATCAGATCCAATACAAACCTGACTGTAGCATCTTCCTTCAGTGAGACAGCAGAAGTGTCTTTAGGCCTTGTAAGTAAAGCATAGGTGTTTTGTAGATTTCTAATAATTTCTAATTTTGTTTCATCCTTGGTATTAGTGTTAGTAGAGATAAAATAATAGATTCCATAAGTATGAATATTGATAGAATTTAGTGTTGGCATTCAACAGTGAAAGAGGTCCTTATTCCTAAGACTTTTCGCAGAGTAAGGCAGCACTGACATTCATAAAACAAGTCAAACTTCCCAACGGTATGGTCATAAGTTCCCTGAACAACTGACCACAGAGACCAGTCATGAGCGGAGTTGATACAATTACTTGGGTCAGAAGGCACACTACCATAACAGAGTAGCTATTATTGCATCCTGTGGCCACCCCTTTGATGGGAGTTCCTGAAGGGAACAGGTGTCCAAGATTATGATAGATAGATAGATAGTCAATAAGTTACTAAGTCTGTAAGTTTATTAGCTCATCACTTAGACAACTTGTCCCAAGTGTTCAAAGTAACTATAGAAATGCCTGCTGTTCATTTTTCAGTAGAACAGTTAACAGCATAATATCAGACTAAGTTAACATGATATGGAAACGTAGCTCCATAAAAGTATGAAGCAGATTTTGAACATCATGCAATGTTCAAGGCAATGAGAGAGGTGTAACTAAGCAAGATGGTATAACAATCAATACGAACAGGAAGTTTGAAGGAAAACAGTTATAGAAAATAGATCATGGAAAATGTGGACCACTCATTAAGTATACCAACTGTAAGTTTTTTACTTTTCCAAAAGAAGGAACAGAGAAGGGGGCCAAGTGAGGATATACCCTCTTAGGCTCAGTTCTCTGTTCTTAACGCTACCTTGCTAATCCAGGAAATGGCAAATATGTATTAAGAAAAAAAGTACAATTCGCACTTTAGCACATGAAGCGATAAGCCTTCCCCGTAGGTGAATAAGAAATGTACAGCCAGTCATCAGCTGTGTGTAAATGTTTACAGTCATTATTGATTTGTGACACTTTTTGGTCTTACTTTGTCTTTTTTTCTGCAGGCTTTTCTGCACAAATGATCACGCTACAATATCACATGCACTGGCATTATATCAGACTTTGCCTGATAAAGGTTTCACCTTGAGTGGAAAGTCACCTTTGACAAGGCTTTATCATCAGTTGATATAACAGAGTACAATCTCATCTCTCTCAAAAGTCCACCCTGTCACTGCTACTGAGGGTGGTGTAGCCTTGGGTAGCACGAGTCCCTGGGAAAGGGGTCTTGGCGTGACACCAAGACCCCTCTAAAAAAAAGACGTTCCGGGGTGATAATGACTAAATCCTATATACACTAAGTAGTATAACTCGTACCAACATCAATGTTATAGCAACTTTATCGAAATGTATAATACCCATATCACGCAAATGTGCATGCTAATTATATCAATTTGTAATGCTGTTTTGGGTGTTACATTTTCATCCTTGTATTTTCTGATCATTATAAAATCAGTGTAAGCTATCACGAAAGGTTGAACAAACTTAAACCTTACAGCCAAAAAAGAAGGGAAAGTAGAGAATAATCTATGCATAACAACAAATTAAGGATATCAGGATTAGGGTATTAGAACTGCAAGTGTCTTTGAAAGGAATTTACAGAAATATTAAGTCTACAGTAGTCCCTAAGAATGTACTAACAATATCATATGAAAGTCCAGCAGAAATGCAGCATAACACCCAGAGAAATATTAAACATACAAGGAATGACTACAGAAAGATACATGACAAGGTCTGTTGCTGACGAACTTCACATTGACAATTGTATAAAGTGTGGCACCTGGTAAAAATACTATTATTCATCAAGGAAGATGTACTGTGAGTACTGTGCACTGACTCTACCATTTTGGCAAAATCTTGTCGTAGTTACTTGTGCGTAAATATGCAGTCTCTCTCTCTCTCTGTATGTTAGTAACACCAGTCTTTGCCATAAATTGGTAATTCATCTATCTGTATATACCTCTGACACCTGTTCCATCCAGGAACTTCCTCATTGGGGTGGCCATGGCAATAGAGTCTTCAGTCTCCTTAGAGTGACCATTCCTATAGAAAAGTTTTTGAATGTTTGAGTTTTTTATTTCAGAAATTATGAAGGTTTCCACTTGAATTCTATCATCATGTAAGCCATCTTGATTCAACTTGCAGGCAATAAAGAACCGAGCCCAGGAGGAGGTTGATGATCTCGATGCAGATTCTGATTTGTCATCAGATGACGATGTTGACAACAGCCAAACCAGCACTGATGGTAGCTCTGGAGCAGAGTATTCCCTCAACCACTCCAGGAGAGGAAACCGAGACACTTCCTCCATTGTATGTATATTTACAGTATTTATCAGTATTCTGTTATCATTTTTATGAGCAAAAGCTAAGCAAAATTGTTTTTTAAGGTGAGACATGTTAACTTATCCTTGGGGATTGGGGAGAAGAATGCTGCCTGCATATCTCCTGCTGTCATGAAAGACAGCTAAGAAGGGCAGGAGAGAGTTGCTGAAAATCAACCCCTCCTACATTACTTTTCGAAAGAGGGAACAGAGAAAAGAGCCAAATGGAGCTAAGCAGTCATCTATTCTGGACGCTATCTCTCACATGCAAAAATAGCAAAACTGTATGAAAGAAAAATATTAACTTTGAAAAGGGATGATTGTTTTTCCCCACTAAACTTGTCTATAATATCTCGTATGACTATTACATTCCCACTCATATGCTTACTTTACCCATGCCCTGTGTTTTTAAGTGAAAAATGGACTTTCATGCAAATAAAAGGGCTTCTTACTTTTTTATTTGTTTGTTTTTCTCTCTTTTACATTTCTGTATCTGGCTGTCTTTTTGATATAGTGTTGAACACCAGCAAACTCATTGGATCATACAGACTTTTTTTATCCAATATTTTGTTCATCTTCACTTTCTCCATCAGGAAAATATGTTTTTGGGGAAATATAAGAAAGCTTGCTATGTAAATGAATTTCAAAATTTACCAAAAAAGGTTCTTTCTTTGTAGTAAAGAGAAGGAGGATAAAATGGGTTGGGTTAACTGCGATGATAAAACATTTGCATAGTAATTTCCCCCAAGTCTAGACTCTGAAAGCTGAACTCTCAATAACTTAGTTGAAGACCTTTCAGATGTCTGTGTTTTAAGATAATACCCAGTCCAAACCGTGGGACATTTGACCGAGTGTGTGCGTCATTCTTGCATAGTTAACCCTTGGGAACCCTGAGCTTTAATTAGTTGACAGTCATTATTGGCATTGGATTGGCCAGTATCATTCTCAATAGCCATTGCAGTATCTGTCTCCACCAAGTGAATAATGGATTTCATTGCTTAGATCTCCGAAATTTTTTCTGTGAAATGATTCCACATTTATTGAACTTTCACGTGAGTAGCGATGATCTCAAAAAATGTGTGGAGGAACACCAAGTGGAACAAGAGGAATGAGAGAAAGATCGATATGAAGTGAAAGAAAGAGTAAAACAAAAATGGAACAAGAGGAAAACGAGAAATTAAACTGAGGAGAAACAAAGGGAATATGAGAAAAGGCAAGAAGAAGCAGAATGCAAATACCAAGACTAAACGAACAACTGGAAGTGGTTGACACGTAACTGGAAAGGTATGAGAGGTTTGCTTTAATGAACCACTGGATATAAAATGACTGGGCTATGTCTGTTTGAGTCCTCTTCTAACTGTTACAGCTTTAGAAGTTTACATTAAGTCTTCTCTGTGATCAGACAAGTAATTATGAAAAGGTTATCCTGGTCTGGTATGTGCTGACTGAAGAGGGATGTTATACAAGGTTAAGGAAGGTCAATGCAGTTTCTTGCCCATACATCTTTCTTTTGACTGATGGCCACATTGATCGGGCACAAATAACATACATAAGTCTTATGAGGGTCTCCTTGACTTAATCCTCAGGGAACAGTTTCTAAGAAATGGCCATAACTGAGAATGCTTTTGAAGAAAAGGATAATCAAGACATTGTCATTTATGGGGCAGTATGACATACCTTTAGGAAGGTTTTAGTGCTTGAGAATTAAGAATCGCTGTCTGAAATATTAACCCTTTTCATATTTAAATTAAGGCCCTGCCTTGATTTGGGCTTTTGTCTGTATACAGAGACTGCAACAAATATAAAAATAAATACATGTATATCAATCTTTATCTCCAAGATACAGATAAATGGACTTACACAAGATAAATAAATTTCATATTGATCTATACTACTATATTTTTTGATGTCGTGTATGTTGAATCCTACTGCGTAGAAAGGACAACCACAAGGGCCACTCCTGTAGTCCTCCATCAGGGCTGTAGTTTGTAAAGTCTTCATAGAAATAACCATCTGATCACTTAGTTCACACACACACACACACACACACTGCTTCACTCTTCCTCTTCACTGAACATTTGGCTTTACACTGTCCATCATACATTTGGTTATTCCATCCTCAACTTCTCTTTTAAATAAATTGTGTTCTTAAGTTATAATAGACTCATTGTCAAGATCATTACGGGAGTTCTTTATGCTTATTTTCTTTTCAGTGTCCAGATGAAGATGAAGAAAAACTGTTAGCTGGTGATTTTGGTGACCACTATACAGTCCTCCGGCAGATTGGGAAAGGAGCGTTTGGCTGTGTCAAAATGAGTTACCGCAATAGTGATGGACTTCTGGTAAGCTTTGAAGACCAGCAGGATTTATAGTGTCGATGAAGCAACAGATGCTCTCATTATAGGCCAGTGTATAAAAACAGGGAGTGCTGTCCCTTCATTATATTGGCAGAATATTTCCAGACCTTTGACTAATCCTTAAAGATATATATTTCAGTCTTTCTTTACTGTTGAGACCATTAACAAATTATTATATTTTTAAGTTAGCATCTGTTCTCCAGTCTAATGGTAAACTAAATCTAATTATGTTGGTTCCATCCTTTAAGGATGCATTTGCTGGGCATGTCATCGCAAGTTATGTTCGGTTAGGACTTTGATGTTAGCAAGTATTTTTCTATATCCATCTATATCTCTGATGCCCATTCCCTCTAGCAACTCCAGTCAAAGGGGTGGCCACAACAAGACAGTCTCCTCTTATCCCTGTCCTTCCATGCCTCCTTCGCATGCACCACTCCACACATTCTCCCACCATGTCTCTCCCTCAGGATTCCACCACTCAGTTTCCCCATGCAAACAGGTGGTCTTCCTCTCGCATGAACCCCTTCGATTGTACCATCATACACTCTTCTTGTAAACTCCCCATCTTGCATTCTTTTATACAGTACCTATCTCCTTTACTACCTTAGTGCGGTAACAGTTTCATGCTCAAACAGGCAGTGGCCTTATTTGCTCACATCCAATCTCTTAGCTTTCTTGTGTAATAAATTAAACCACAGCTTCTCATCGACAGTCATGCACCACAGGTGATTATTCCACATGCTCTGGTTCATCCCAGCGACTGCACAGTGCACCCCATATACCGCATTTCTCTAGCTCATTCTATCTCATGCACACCTCTATCATCTTGAATGTTCAAGCCCCAGTGTGCCATAGCCTAACCATATGTCATATGTAATCCATCTTCTCAGTCTACCTCTTCCTATTGTTCTCACCCCTTCTGACAGTGATCTTTGTCAATCTCTCTTTAGTTTTCTTCTGCATATGTTCAAACTATTTCAACACACCTTGGTTAGCCTTTTCAGTCAGCTATCATACCTTTCTCTGACTGTCATTTGTTTTTACACAGTCACTCTACCTTATGCCGTACAACATCTCCAAGCACATCACCTTTTCACCATCTTTTGTATTCAAGGCCTGAGACTCATGTCCATACAGTAATTTTTTTTTACACAGTCAATCTGCCTCATGCCGTACAGCATCTTCCAGCACATCACCTTTTCCCCATCTTTTGTATTCAAAGCCTGAGACTCGTGTCCATACAGTAATTTTTTTTACACAGTCAATCTGCCTCATGCCGTACCACATCTTCCAGCACATCACCTTTTCCCCATCTTTTGTATTCAAAGCCTGAGACTCGTGTCCATACGGTAATGTCAGAATTACAGTAACATTCAATCAAAATTACAGTAACACTCAAATGTACCTCTTATCTCTACACAGACTAACCTTTCTTTCCACATGCTTCATGATGCAACCGGGAATTTAACACCCTCCTCCACCCAGTGACTCACTTCACATATATACCTTGCATGTACCACTGCCACATCCACTCGCAGGTACCTTAAAGCTTAATGGTATAGCATGAACATAATGTCTCCAAAATGTAACTGAGTTCTAAAGGTATTAGGGTACAATCCCTGGAACAATAAGCTGACTTTTACATGCATTTACATTTATATAAAGATTTACTGATTTTTCTTCTAAAATTTGGGTAGTAGACATTTTCATGAGACTGTTGTTTGTAAAAGTATTTAGGGTAAGATGTACGGTGAACAATTTCCCTTTAATCTGGAATGGCCTTTTTCTCTCTTAGCATCGAACAGAAGGCTAGAACGGAATGATGACATGACCTGGCACAGGCAAAAGTATGAAACATAAAGGACCAATAAAAGCAGGAGACAAAAAAAGACACAATAAACCAGTTATTTGGCCAGTGTATGCCAGCTACAGAAACACATCACACCAGTGGAATAATCTTTTATTAGCCAAATAAGGAAAGTCCTGGCAGAAAAAAGAAAAGAAAAGCAATGAGCACACAAGGAAGGAAGCTTTGAAAATCAGGAATAAACTGGCTCTGCATGAAAAACTGAACAGTGCATTGAATGAAAATATTCCAAAAACCAGTCAAGGACAGATAAAGGAATCCATGGAAGAATACACATAACTATTCAAAGTTTGATATTTGAAAAGTCCAGAGAGAAGGTAATTTGAATCACTGATGGCATGAGAAACAAGAGGACAGTCCTGGTTAACAAGAGAGAAACTTGGCTCGATAAGAAATTGAGATGAAGCAAATCTGGATCAGTTTAAAACATTCCAAGCAGATAGAACCACATTCAGACAAGATGGAGGAGCTTTATTGTGTACAAAATAAACTAAAAGGAAAACAGATAACACATATGAGCCACAAAAAAAGTCTGCTAATTGTAATGAACCAGAAACCAAGCTAAATTCCCTTCAAGAGATAGTAACATAAGTTGAAGGGATTAGAGAAACGATACAATAATTACATGGACAGAAGATGTTGACCAATTTATTGAATAGCAGGAAGGATTGTACACTGTGAATGTAGGTAAAAATACAAGGATCAGCAAGCAAAATAGAACGGTTTCAGGTAAACCACAAACCAATTACAGAGAACAACACAATAGATCATAAAACTTCCAAATGCCTAGACACTGTTTTCAGATGTAGAAGTGAATTATACAGGCCTGTAAGATCAAAATATCAGACATCAGAAAAGAGGACATCAACAGGTTGAGCCACATGAATTTTCACAATGATATGAAACTGAAGAACAATTTTTGAAGGGATTTTCAACACAAGTTGGATTGAGGAACTTTAAGGGCAATACCTTAAGAGCAGACGAAGCACACTATGAGAAAATAAGCCAAATAATCAGCTGACAGAACTGGAAAATAAGTTAGGAAAAAATTGGAAGATATCGAGGCTAAATGGTCGACTGATACAGGTGCATGGAAAAAGAAGAGCAGGTTAATGATGAGAGCGACACAATTTAAAGAGCAAGATGACAAAACAGAGAAAATAAATGAAGAGATGATGAAGTCCTATAAACGAGAAGAAAATTAATGAAGAGATATATAGAAGCTAATAACTAGATATCAGAGTAGACTGTTCAAAGTGGGAGTACAATATGAAAATGACCAGGAGAATATGCAGATTAACCGAAAAATAAAAATTGACTAGCTCAAAAAAAATGCATCAAGAAATTGCATGAAGAAGTGTTTCATCAACTGGACAAAAACACATTGAGATACTGGAAGACGATATAACAAAAACACACATTGAGAAACTGGAAGACGATATAACAAAAAAAAACACTTACTGAGAAACTGGATGACGATATAACAAAAACTCACTTATTGAGATACTGGAAGATGATATAACAAAAACACACTTATTGAGATACTGGAAAACAATATACTCTGTGCGGTTGATCAACTTTAGAGAAAATTCTGCATAGGGACAAGATAGAATCCCAGCAATCCTCCTCCAGATGACAAAATCTGCAATAGCAAAACCAGTGATGTTACTAATGAAGAAAGGTCTGAATGAAAGCAAAATTGCTGATACCCTAACACTGGCATATATAGCACCTGACATTTTTAAAGCAGCATATATATATATATATATAACCAATAAACAAAGGAGGATATATGCTACTACCTAAGAAGGTCAGACCAGTTAGCTCGACCTTATATATAATAAAAGTAATTGGAAGATAAAAGGACACAAAGTATTACATCTGGTCAAGAACATCTAAGTAAATGTACCCAAACATAGATTTTTACTGGGAAAAGTATTAAAAACCCAATTATTATTCCATTTCAATGACATATATGAATACTTAATGCAGGGAAGGAAAATGCATACATTTTTTATCAATTTTGCAAGGGCACTTGACAAAGTAAACCACAGAATTATACTGGAAAAGTAGCTGAACATAACATTAAAGGTGATATACAAAGATGGATTGAAGTTTCAGACCAACAGAAGGCTCAGAGTTATAGTAAATAGAAATAATTTTGAAGAAAACATTTGACCCACAATACTACAAGCAATGTTGCTTGCCCATGTTTTTAAAGATAATAACAGATGATGATGGCAGAAAAGTAAGAGAGATAAGAATACAGCACTTTGCTGATGACACCAAATAAAGCACACTGATTTCATCAGAAACTGACCAAATGGGGATGCAAAAAAGAATTAAGTCAAATTGGCAGGAGTGAACCTGACGGAGTTTAACAACGATAACTTTGAGCAAATGAGTTATGGAATTATTCTCACTAAGGTGACACTGTGTACAGGCCAAACAAAGAAGGCAATAGAAAAAGAGACAAATGTAAAAGATTTGGATGCCATGAATAAGAAACTAAAATTCAGAAAACATTTTGAGAAGATAGCACAATTGGGAGCTACGTCCAGACTGGTATGATTTGTTAACTTTAATTGCAAGAGCCAGAAAACAATAAATGAAAATGTTTAAAGTATATATATGAAGTAAAACTGAATACTCCTGTTTTGTATGGTCTCCAGTGCAATAAACGCAGAATGCAGAAGCACTTTCAGAGCAAAATTGAGAGACCAGAATAAATAAGCTACCACAAAAGGTAGAACTTGAACTATACAGGTTAGAAAGAAGAAGAAAGATATACAGGTGGTAACAAATTGTAGATATAAAGGATATTGTACTGATCCTGAAAGTATATCAACAAGGAGGATACAGAGCTATTAAATCTACGAGAATACCGTGGATCATAACAAGAATGAATCGTATAGAGATAAATGAAATCCCAACCTGGAAACTAGAATGACTGTTCAATCTACTTGTAAAAGTAAGAAGAATGCAAGGGACAACTACAGAAACATTCAAAATAAAACTTGACATGGTTAAATCAGTACCAGATGAATACAGAAGTATACTGCATGCATTCAAAACATACTTCAGATAGTGTCACATTCTGTCAAAACTTAATTTAGACAATATTTAAGGAAAACTTGAGAGAAAATATACTTAAAAAACATTGGTGTTGAGAGCTTGTGCTGCTGTTATAGTTAGACGGGGTGGAGTGAGAGTTACTGGGAGGTGCATCTGGCTTGTTTACATCACTTCCCGAACTACCCAGTTCAGCAATCACTGCCATATCACAAGTGATACACATGGCATTTAATGATTACATAACAAAAAAGATAATGACGGGCTTGAGGTGCCACTGGAATGATTTGCTATTTTCTTTTCACCTCTGAGTTATTGGATTCATGTGCTTACCAAATCATACAGCTAATGAAGACTTGATGTAGTCCTTTAAAGCCTTGCTTATACTTAAAATTTCCCTCAGCATTTCTATTTTGTAGAAGTGTCAGACGATCTTTGGCAGCCATTAATCCTATAGCTATCTTGTTCTTTCTTGCTGAAGAATGTTCAGGTTGGCATTCTATTTCCAAAAATATACCAGACACATCCACACTGAACCCATGCTGTGGTATGTAACCTCCCTCCTTGATAACTTTCACTAAATACACACGACATGCCTCATCAGCACAAGATATTTTTGATGAGAGCATGTGATGGAGAACAAACATTTCTTTACAGTGGTTCAACAGTATTTTTCCAAAGCAAGACATGAATCAAATAGTATTCTGCCCTGATAACCTTAAAATATTCATAATAAGTACACAGCTCAGTTGAAACAAGTTGACATACTTTATCATTAAGAGATTATTTAATATGTAAACAATATGAAGGTAATAAGGAGTAAGCAAAACCCATAGACTTGGCCCTAACCATAAGTTTCTGATTCGTATCAAATCTCCTAAGCACTGTTCATTTCCCCTAACGATTGATAACCTTAAATCTGGCACTTCCTTGTGTATCTGCAACATTTCGTCCACAGATATTGAAATAGTTACACTAGCCTTGGGTATAGTAAAAGATCGGGTAGCAATGAACTTGAATGCATTTCGTAACTGGTGGGATGTGAATCAAATGGTGTTTTGCCATGACGTCATGAGAATATGCTTGATAAGTACAAAAATATCTCAGAACATACTGATGATTTTATTGAAATAATTTTTTTTGTAGACACTAGAAACAAAGGTGACTTTTTCCAAAATTCATCTCAAGTTGAGAAATATACAATGCAGGTTGCCCCAATGTAACCAGCTGTAATTCTAAAATAATGCAAGAATCTGAAGTATACAAATATGTATCAGTTATGTATATATAAAAACAGATATTGTAAAGAATGTCCTGAAAAGACCTTTAGTAACTAGACTGTTTATTAGGCATCGAATTCTGTATTTTCTTAGCTTATCGCCAGTAATTCACATGTGCTATTTGTGTGCATGGAATATAATGCATGGACAGTGTTGTAATCCTTATATAAAAGTGCCTCACAATATGTAAATTAATCTTGAATTCTTTTTCTTTAAGGTGGTGACTAAATTTATCAAGAAGAGTAAGGTGTACCAAGATAGCTGGGTTGATGATCTCATTCTGCGTAGGAGAGTGCCTCTAGAAGTCTCACTTCTCATGACGCTAGACCATCCCAACATCGTAAGTTGACTCCGTCTTTCCGTAAGCCATGCAAGAGCTCGTTGGTAAGAGCATTGCAAGATTAACATAAAATTAAATCTTCTGGACAAAAACAAAATCAATCAACATTTACAGTCAAAACCTGAAAATCCAGAAGTTTGCACAACTGAAGATTCCATATGGTTTCTGTAAGCTCATAATTGATGCTCACTACCACTGTCTTTAACATTTCTTTCATGTATCCTTGCAATGATTTGTGTATCTTAATATCTGTTACATAATTATTGCGGGGAAAACCGCAGAAGAGCTCGTGGGGCTTGGTTTGTGGATAAGGGGCTATGGCTTTAGTGCACCACAGATTACAGCTTTCAAATGGATTTGAGCAAATGAGTCCTTTTCTTCGTCTGTCCCTGGCACTACCTTGTTAATGTTGGACATAGCAGACAAGGGTCATAGAAAAGAAACATATACTATTTCAAAAGTAAGAAGTATGTGTGATTGGTAGGATCAAAACAGGAAGTGGAGTGAGGTCAAGAGAAAGGTACTGAAAAAGAAGGAAATTGAGAGATAGAGTGAGGAAGTATCAATAAACTTTCGAGAGAACAGGAAAGTGTTTTGGATGAAGATGAATGGCATGAGGAGAACGATAGAAGAAATGGGGCCATCAGTAAGGAGAACAGATGGAGAAGTGGTAACAGGCAAAGAAGGGTGAGAGATAGAGTGAGTATTTTAGGGGACTTTTGAATATTTCAGAAGATAGGGTGGTGGATGTGGTGTAAAGAGGGGGATGAGTTAGCATGTGCCAAGAGCGTGCCTGTGAATGGTGTGGTTGAAAAGTGAAGAGACAGTGAAAGCTTTACCTCAGATAAATTGTAGCAAAGCAGCAGCAGAGATGAATGGGATTCCACTTGAGTTTATTTTTTTCTTTAGAAACGGGGGTGACGTTGTTGTTGATTGTTTAGGGTTAGTCAGGCTATTCATTGTTGTATGGCCCAAACTGAGGTGCCTGATGACTAGCGGAGTGGTCGAGCTTTTGTACAAAGGTAAAGGTAACAGAAGTAAAAGCTCAAATAATCAGGGTTTAAGTCTGTTGAATATACTCGGGTAGTTGTATGGGAGAGGGATAACTGAGAGGGCGGTGGCATGAACAGAAAACCTGACTGTGGAGCAGTATAATCTCAGGAGAGACCAAGGACGTGTAGACCAGGTGTTTGCTGTGAAGTATTTGTGTGCAAAACATTTAGAAAAAGCATTTATGGATGTGGAGAAAGTGTACCTTAGACTGGACATAGCGGTGGTTGAAAAATGGGGGCTGAAATGTGTTCTAGAGTGGGAGAGTGGGCTAAAGTCCTTGGTGAATCAAAAATGTGTGGGTGGAGAGGTTAGGGCAAAGATGCCTGGATTTGAAAGTAAAGTGTTCCCAGTGGTGTTGTACAGATGAGTCATGCCATGAACAGACAAGGAAGATGGTGGATGTGTCAGAAGTGAAACACCTGACGATGATGTATCTGGTATGAGGCAGGTTAATCATGTGGGGGAATGGGTGTGTTAGAGAAATGGGTTTAAGGATAGTGGGATTAGGAAATTGGACAACAGCACACCAAAATGGTTCTGACATGGAGGTTGAGTGAATAATGACTGAACTTAGATGATGTAAACATCAGAAGTAGAAAGAGCAGGGGCAACTACCTATGAATATTTGTGAGATGTTGCCAGGTACGTTTAGTGCTAAGCATTCGCACATCTTCGTCAACAGTATTTTTTTCCCTGCCATGCATATTGTGTAATTCTCAATCTTTTGCTCTTCTGGAGCTAATTTGTATTATAATAAGGGTTCTTTTGAATGTTTCCACCCTTACCCCATGTAGATTTCATGAGGTAATATACTGAATAACTTTGCCTTCTACTTCAATGTGTTTACATAAAGTTTTGTGTGTTATCTTCTTGGTGTGTTCGAAGATATTATTATAATCTTAATAACTATCTTTTTTCCATGTTAGGATGCTTCAGAAAGATATGTTCGTTTTGATATCCTCAATTTATGCCAAGCATGAATTAGAAACAGACTTGATTGTTTTGATATCCTCAGTTTATTGCCATGCATGAATTAGAAACAGATATGTTCGTTTTGATATCCTCAGTTTATTGTTATGCATGAATTACCGTATACTGTATCTTTCTTTTTGTCTTTTCTAGATTGAGTAACTTCCTATGATAATAAAAATGCTTTGTTTCCTCATTTTCTGCTCTATTTCCTAGGATTTCTTTGCACCACATATCACTGTCTTGAGAAATGCATTCAATATTCTGTCTCTCCTCTTCTTCCATCTGTACTACATGAGTGATCCATTTCTACTGCTTTTATTTTTGAAGTGCTTAGTGCAAACTTCTGGTAGACACTGTGGCTGAATGCCTTCCATCCACTAGAGTTTTCAGTGCGCCTCTAATTTTTCTACCATATGTAACTCTACCATCAGTTAAACCTTTTCCATAACCATCCTGACTAACTTTATCGAAAACCATCCATTACTTCCAGCTCCTCACCGTGGAAACTAATATTGCATTGTGATCCTTAATTATTTATGAATTTCTTGATATCCTTATGATATTAGATATTTGAAAAACAAAGGTATGAAACGAAAGATTTGGAGGTAATGCGAAATGGGAATAACATAGTAAATCTTGCCACAGGTTTCCGTGTATGATATGTTTGAAAACGATGATTATTTTCAACTCGTGATGGAGAAGTGGGGTGCAGGGATGGACCTGTTCGAATTCATTGACCGAAACCCTCATCTGGATGAACCTCTTGCAGCTCACATTTTTCGTCAGGTTAGTGCCATTTCTTTATTTGACAGTGAAACTTATAGTAACGATCCCTCTAGCCCATCAAAACAACAAGTAGTTTAGACAACATTAGGCAGGATATCGTAGACAGTTTCTAATACACCATTACCCTCCCCAGTTAGCTTGACATTTAGCAATTATTTGTAACAATCCAGGTTGACGTGAATCCACCTCCCCATACCCTGACTTCTTCCACCATCCACTAGGCAACTCCTTTTCTCAAGGTACTGATTTCCATTTGCTCAAGGCAACGTAGCAGACAGTTCTTATTGGAAATTCTGTTCCTAATCTTGTCAGCCACAGAGAGCCAAACTGTTGCTGCTGTCAAGTGCAGAAAATGGTTCGTAGGATCATGTTTTTATTGCATAAAAGGCAGTTTTCATAGGATTTGTCCCCCATCATTATGACTGCTCATATGTGTGTACTGATTTTCAGCAGTTTTTGGAAAATTTCATGTTATAAGTAAAAATCAGCAAACTCTAATTAACTTTGATTACAAAACAACAGACCATACAGTTTGAATCATAATAGATGTCTATCAGTGCTTTGAAAAATTAATGACCCCTGGAAATGCATATAGTTGCTGGCAGATTTTTTCCCTGAAGCTGGTTGCAATACCACCCTTGGGAAAAGGTTAATTGAGAATATATGATTATGTGAGGAGAGGTATTCAGATACAGAGAGTGGGATGTTAATATAATGAGGGTACATTGATTGACGATTTTTGTTCCTATCACTTATGAAAGTAACATGTCCCTTTCAAGATTATGGCCCACTTCTTTCTTACCCCCGAACAGATTGTCTCTGCTTTGAAATACCTTCATTCACTCAGCATCATCCACCGTGATGTGAAAGATGAGAACGTTATACTAAATAACAAGTTTCACGTCAAACTCATCGACTTTGGTTCTTCAGCTTTCACCAAACCCGGCAAAATGTTTTCTCAGTTTGCTGGTACGGTGGAGTACTGCAGTCCAGAGGTGCTTAAGGGAAACAAGTAAGTTGTTTTGAGAAGTTTTATTAATAAAGACTTACATTCTTCCATGCAGCTTACAATAACAGTTTTTTCGAGTACAGTTAGATGCACAGGATTAATTAAGCAGAGGGTATGACATATCACAGAAAACCCATTCTTGAAAACAAAAAAGAAAAAATCCACATTCATACCAAACTATAGTTTTTGAGACTGCATTAGAGGAACTTGCAGTTCGTTTTGAGAAAGACAAAAGTGCATGCTTGAATTACAGAGGCATTACTTTGTACAGTATACCTAGTAAGGTGCATGGGAGGGTGGTTATCAAGAGGCTGGTGGCATGCACAGTGTAAGTAATTGGGGAGGAGCACTGTGACTCATTAAGATGGAGAGGGGTTTGTGTGCGGCATACGGATCTGCTAATGGCATTTTTGGATGCTATGAATGTATGGTGTGGGAAGTAAGCTGCCAAATGAGCCAAGTTTTTATCCAGAAAACAAGGCAAGAAGAGAAATGAAAGAGTTTCTCCTTGTGAAAGTGTGTTTTGGTCAAGGATGTGTGATGTCACCATGGCAGTTGAATGTGTTCAGAGTCAGGGTGGCGAGCAAGGTAAACTTAAGGGTCTGATGGTAGAAGTGTAGAATTATCATTGTCATCACATTTTTATGTTTCCAATCTATTTATTTCAAGAATGAGGCAAAGAAGGGCATTGCATAATTAACAGCCACGTGCAGATATCTTCATATTTGTCTGTAGATGCCCTTGTAATTACTAGTATGATTAGTATATTCCTAATTTTGTCGTTTTAAGGCATAAAGAATAAATTCCTGTGCTAATTAGTTTTCAGGCATCTGCACGCATATCAGTGCATAATTTGTATATACATATCTGTCAGTATCTTACTTGCTTCTTCCACTCATGTTATCCTTTGTTACTCGATCTTTGTCTCCAGCAGATGATCATGGTGATTTTGTTAAGTTTGCTTCATCTCTTGAAATTGTCAACACCTCTCTTAATTATCAGCGTTCCTTACTTTTTTCACTCTCTAGTGCCTGAAACATGTTTACCTTATTTTTCTCTTTTATGATGTGAAGGATTAATTTATGCCCATTTCAGCTTTCCTTGACTTCCTGAAAGCATTAAAACACTTTTGCCATCTTTATTTCTTATCTTTGTGCTCTGGTAACACATTCCATGGTAGTACTTTTCATATAAACTCCGAAGATTCTGATGAATGATTCTATCAACTCCGAAGATTCTGATGAATGATTCTATAAGTGATGAATTTTCTGAATAAAAAAAGGCTTTTTAATTAATTTAACCTTAAAAAAGGAGCACAATTAGCTTAAACATAAAAATGTGCGTACAGCACCAGAATCAAAATATTGATACAGTGTTAGGAAAGGTAAGTTTAGTCTATGGCTTTATAGAGTAAGAAGGTGTGTTTATATGAGAGTAAATACTGTAATTCCATTAATCTACCTTGCTTTTGGCCCATCTGTCAGTGTCATTTGTTGTGAAAGAATTCTTACCTTGTGAGTACAGTATT
>JAUUDZ010187833.1:0-12867 GCA_032361705.1 Panulirus versicolor | reverse complement strand
CCTGTTCATTTCTCGTCTTTGTTCCATCGTGAGAAATATGCTGCTTGGCCTAAACTTGCAAATTTCCACCACGAATATGAACTGGAAGCATTACCAGTCCGAGCTCTGTGGTTGTCTTCTTAGTTTACGCAGACCGCTTCATTAGATCTACGTTTGCCAGTTATCTGGTCGTCAATGGTATGCTTCCCAGTGACTGACTGATACGTTTACAGAGATAAAAGAAAAAAAATATATATATATATCGAAGGGATAAGGTGACAAATCATCTCTATCTCATTCAAATAATGTCCCTCCACGGGCTCACATACACGTACAATCAATGAAATTATAATCTTCGTGCAGAGTACCAATATTTCCTTTATATTTAACTTATTTGCCCAATGATACACATCCAGTGAAATTGCTTGGTAAGATAGCGAGGGTCAAAAGTACAAGATCTTATCGCCGTGGGCAAGACAACTGTTGCCGACGGCGTTCTCGGGGCCGTAATAATGTAAGCTTTACCGATTACATTCACGTATAAATCTAAGTCGTTTCTGGTAGATTTCCTATTACGATGGTAACATATGGGGCTCATGCTCGCTAGCCGTTCAAAAAAAAAAAAAAATGCTTTACAAAGTCTGCATCTCTAAATCAAATTCTTGAAGGGACTGAGGGACTCAAATCCTTCCCTCAGCCTTGTACTCCCAAAATGCTCTATTGCTGTTAACAAGTTACATGACCTCAAACTGCTTTTTTTCGTACTGCTTAGCCGACAAAGTTTATATTCATTAAATACTATATTTACATTTTTACTATTCTCCCTAGTCAAATGTGTTCCCGCATGCTCAATAGTGCACATTTTCGCTTCGATATGTTGCAGATATTCAGCTAATATTAACCAAACGTCTAAGTCGTGACCTTGTAATCTTTGTTGAAATTCATCATCAGTCAAGCATTTCACGTGATAAGAATGGAAGCAGACAAACTCCTCAGCTGATTGGTAAACCCTTGGAGCTTAAGGTAGCAAGGTAGCACACCATGCAATTTATCTATATAAGAATGTAAAAATAAATCGGTAAAACTCAAGTATATTATAATTAAGACAATTTGTTTTCTTAAATATAACAGTATCTACCTAAGATAGTTTAAAGTCCATTTACATTAATTTATTTTGTTAGTTATAATTATACCCCACTGGCAACACAAGTCATCTGATCTACCAAAACAAGACGTACACACATCCTACACTGTTGTAACTTTATGCTACATTCCCATAAGCTGTGAAACATTTCTCAGTATGAAGAACTAAGCACTCTTAAAACCCGAGGAAACTTTAAATATTAACGGGAGGCAACAAAATGATAATATATTAACAACAAAGCCATTTTCACCCGAAATCAAGAGTTATGACATTATTACTCCATAAGTTCCACCAAGATCAACAATTTGTGACGACTAGAAGTTATATGTCAGCTAGCAGAAGCGATTGGTCTCCTGTCATTTGTAATGTTTAGCGTAAAAGTTTAAGAAGTGTAAGAAGACATAAAGTCACCATGTCTGTACACCTCCTCCCATTTGAGGTAAGTTTTGAGTGAGGAACTTGTAAGTAACCAACTAATAACTGTGCATGTAGCTCAGAACTTCGCACGAGTACACATTAATTTTCGATTTGATATATCCGTCATAGCAATGCAACGCTTTCTTTTGCTTTAAATGCCCAGCATTTAGGAACTGTTGCTTTCAATGGCTACTGGAAATTAACATTATTATCTACATAAAGTACATCAAAAGGGATTCGATATAGTTGCTTAACTCTAGGTCAAGGGAGGCTGGTGTTACCGGCGCCTCATAGGACACTTGTGTAAACACACTAGCTGCTCCCCACAGGATACAGCAGACTGGTGTAAACTCACAAGAGTCACCCCATAGAATGATGAAAAAAAAAGCAATTACGGCCAATTGTCACTAACCAAACCTTCAGATTCATGTACAACCAGAACCATAGTATTATACGTCAACTTCACACTTAATCTCACCAAGTTGCCATAAAGGAAGTTGAGAGGAGTCCATCCAACTGTTTTCCTTAACCTCTTAACTCACTCAGAGGCTCACCCACAACCTCCTAGTATGGTGGATAGCGTTACTACCTATGAGTCTGCACAGGCTAGCCTGGGGTTGGACTTACAAGGGTTTGAATCCTAGGTGTGGCAGGTGGCCTACACCTAGGTGTTCATCCTCCCCTTAGGGCTGGCTTAGTCTGGTATGTATAAGTATGTATGCATACATACATACATGAATGAGAGTAAAGAAATGGTACATATACACAAGGGTAAGAGACAAAGCAACCCAAGTGTAACACAGAAATAGCAATCACAGCCTTCCTATCAACTTCATCCCTGACTTCATCCACAACCTTAACTGGCACTCCAGAGGGCAATCACCTAAGAGGATTAAGGCACCCCGTAGGACAATGTTATGCACGCTAGTTGTCACAATCTAACTTTCAGACTTGTGCACACCCTTTTACACAATATCATACATCAGCCTCACCCTCAGCAAGTTCCCACAAATGAGATACAGACAGAAAAGTTCAGACATTTATTCATCTTAATAGAACCTTTAAACTTCTGAAAAACCTTACCCATGACCCTCACTTCTGCCTCAACTTCAATTTCACCAATAAGCTCAACAACAGTTACCATCAACCCAGAGGACATTTGCTATTCAGAGCAGCAGTGCCCCACAGGAAAGTAATGAAAGACAGCAATTCAGCCCAGTCTTCATCCTAACTGAACCTTTGGACTCATGTACTGCCTCACCCACAATGTTAAACATAAACCTTAGTAAGTTGACACAAAGATGATGTAGTCCCAGCAGCTGATCATGCTAACATAACTCTAAAACATATGCAAAACCTCACCCACACCTTTCCATCAACCTCACTCTTAATCTCACCTTCAACCTCAATAACTGGTGCCTCATAAAACAGCTGCCTCACAGGACAGTGGTGCTCCACAGGATAATGACAAAGTACTAATCCAAGCTGGTCTTCATCCTAACCAATGCTTCAGACTCATGCATAACCTCACCTTGAGTCTTGCCCACAATATTATACATAAACCTCACCAAGTTGCCACAAAACAGAGGAGGAAAGAAAGAAGTTCAGACAACTATTTGCCCTAATACAACCCCTAAACTCACCCAAAATTTCACTCTCAACCTCAACAACTGCTACAGGCCCCAGAGGACAATGTTAGAAAACTGCAATTCAGGCTAATTGTAACTAAACCTGCAAGCCCATACAAAACCTCACCCGCAATATTATACATCAACCTCACCAAACTGCCACAAAGGAGAAGGTATAGAGAGAAAGATTCAGACAACTGCTCACTTAACATTAACTATAAACTCACAAACAATCTCATGCCAATGTCACCCTCAACCTCAACAACTGCTACCGACCCTCATGAGGAAAGTCACCTGCCAGATAGTGGTGCCTCACGGGAAAAGAATTCAGGTAATGAGCCTTCCGACTCATGAACAAACTCATGGTTCATTAATGCCAACCAGAATACTATACACCAACCTCTCTCTAAACTTCACAAAGTTGTCACAAGGAAGCTCTACATCTTTTTTTATTGTGACACTGGGAATTTCTTGGTAAAGTAGGGCATTTACCATGTGACACTAATAACTTTGGATTGTAGGTGATTCTGTAATATGCAGTTTTATAGAGTTAATCTAATGTTTAGAGAATAGAGTAAGGGCAGCAGAAGTTTGAATTGTTGTTTAATTCTATGACAGTGAAAAAGGTGATAGTGTTAAGGGATGAGAGATAATGGAGAATGTGGGGTTAATGTAAAAGTAGGTAAAACAATTTTCAGAAATCAAAAGAACAGCCAGTTTTGATGTTAATTGAAATATGAGTTAATACTATGATCACCTCTTAATAGCCATTGTTAGGTCATTGTCTCTACAGGATAATACACAATGTTTGACAACTTGCAAATGGCAACCATAACACTCGCTTGTTTTTCAAATTATAAGAGAAATGGTGTAAAAGTTGGATGCTAAGGGAGGGTAGGTGAGGATTTCAAAGGTTTGTATGATTCTTGACAAGTGTTCCACCTACTTCTAGATTACTTAACCCAACATTTTCCCAGTCGTTGTAACTCTCACTACTGTTGCCTTATTCAATTTCTTGGAAAAATAGAAAAATGCTCCAAATCATGCTTTGCCACTTTTTTTTATTTATTACAACTACTGTTGCAAAACAAAATCACTCTGTCCAAAGCTAGTAGAATAGTGTGGCTTAAGTATTACTTTACTATTTGCTTTTATATTTACAGTTTGTTTTTAAAAAAAAATTACATTTCATCCTTACCACTTTATTAAATGTAGAATCTTTTAGATTTTCACAAGGTGGTTTGTGTGCATAATAACTTAAAATGAGGGGAAGTGAATCGGATACTGTAACTTTTTCATTTGAAAGTTTTAGATAACTCAGCATTAGGGAAACTATTGGGCAAAATATATAAAGGTAGGTAAAATATACATATACTTTAACAGAACATGTGAAAAGCACACACAACCTTTACAAGCAGTTCCATTTTGTGTATTTTATGTTATTTGAGAAAAAAAATGTGGTCTCATTACAAGCTGGCTGTTGTTTGCATTCCTTCAAACAAATGGATTCGGCTGAAAATGTGTTTGTGCAAATAAATCCACTTCTAATTACAGGTTACTCAAATTATTAGTAGTGCAACTGAATCTGTTTGCAGGTGCAGGTTCCTTGAATTATAAGTAATTTCAAGAAGTCAAAAGAACCTCTAAAAATCTCACATAACCTCCCCTTGCATCCTAGCTTTACTTTAAATTCAGATTTTATTGTCTAAATATACAAACTACTTTCATCAGCACTGTCAGATTTCATGATCAAATATATACTGAGAATTCAATGGAATCCATTTGTGTCTGCAGGAATGCAAACAATACTGAACAGTTGCTTTTAAATGTACCATAGCAGTCATATTTTTCTAATATGAAAAAATAAGGTAATGAATGGGCTGCCAGGGAATGAGATGAAATTTTCATTGGGCCTGATGATTCTTGCAAATGTTTCGCCTTGCCTATTTTTACATAACCTTACATATTTCTTGATCTTCATAGTCCTCTCCACTATCAAATTCTTTAATACTGTAGGATGAGAAAAGATTGTCAATCACATTCTGTCTCAATCAATTATGCATGCAAAACATCTAATCCATATGAAAGCTAAAAGATTTTACTGTTAATATGGTGGTAGGACTAAATTGGAACATTCAGAGCCATCACTTTACTAACAAGAAAAGTCCTTAAGGACTGAAAGAATGCTGTTGTGTACCATTTTTAAAAAAGATAAAAGTAACCTAAACAATAATTACAAGCCTTCTGGTTTAAACAGTGTGGTTGCAAAGTTATAAGGTTTCTGTGTGGGATGATATTGCAAGTCACATGCTGAATAATCAATTATCAAAAAGTTAAAGTGCACATCAAAAGAATGTTGAAAGCACTACAATGATTAAGGTTCTGGGCATGTGGATTGAAATAACTGATAATTATGAGTATTTGGATGTTATACTTTTAGGAATAATCAATTTTCAAAAAGCCAATGTGCATATCAAAGGCATGTTGAAAACACTACAATGATTAAAGTATTGGCCATTTGGACTGAAATAACTGATAAATATGAATATTTAGATGTTATAGAGTCTAAAATGACTTTTGATAAAGTTCAACATGAGAGATTTATGAAGAAATTATCATATGGTATCAGAGACCCATTACAAGGATGGGTATGCTTATTTCTGAGAAGAAAAATATGATGATGATGAATATCTACATCTCAGTGGAAGGAAGTCATCGATGGTATACCCAAAGGAATCGAACTTAGCCCTCTGCTGTTTGTGATTTTTATAAGTGAATTTTGCCTGATACTTCTGATTCCTAGGATGAGTTATCATTTATGACTGGTGTTTTATTCAATTCCTAGGATGAGTTATTATTTATGACTGGTGTTTTATTCAATGTAAATACGGATTTTAGTGTTTGAAGCTCAACTTCATTAGTACAGTACATTTACAAGTAATTACAAAATCCCCTGTAATGATAATAACTGTTTCTTTAGTAATTTCTATCAGCTGAAAAACTTTCATCTTTTTAACTGAGAGTTTGTGCGTGACGATAAATCAAGGGGTAGGTCCAATCTTACTTTGAATTCGAGCTTTGACCTACCAATTTATTCAGCACAGCAACTTGAACACCTATAATAATATGCAATCACTGGTGTAAAAGCTGATCTGTCTTTATGCTTAAACATCGAGTTAATGGAATAGCTTACAGTATGAAATAAATCTAAAGCAAATGTCAGGAGAAAATTTACTAAATAGTTTTTGTTAATTCCTTAAAGTTATCACTGAAGTTAACATAATATAGAAATCTGGCACATTTACTGCCTTAGGAACATTATAGTTGGACTGGCAGGTTAATATATGACCTCCTGCCACTTTCTCTTACACATCTCCCAGTCTTTTGCACTCCTTCCCTGTATGTACTGTCCAAACATTTCTCTTTACTCTTCCACTAGCAACTTTACTGCTATCTCACTACTCACTACCCTTTCTAATCTGCCCACCTTCCACCTTTTTCCATGCCACATGCATCTCCTGCACATGACATCATTGCCTCCCCAAATAACTCCCATTCCTCACCCAATCCCTTTGCTTCATTTACTCTCACCTTTTGCCATTCTGCACTTAATCTTTTCTGGTATTTCTTCACACAAAGTCTCCTTTCTTAGCTCAACACTGTTTCTTCTTTTTCAAAAACCTCTGCAAATCTTCATTCTCACCTCCACAAGATAGTGATGAGACATCCCACCATTCTAAAGTCTTTCTAGTACATGCCTATCAATTAATGTTTAAAGTCTTTATTGTACAAGCCTATCAATTAATGTGCTGTCTAATAAAACCTAATGACCATCTCTCCAACTCACTTATGTATACTTGTGTATATCCGTTTTTTTTAAACCAGGTATCCCCATTCACCAGTCTTTTATAAGCACTCAACTCCACAAGCTCTTCATCATTTTTATTCATAACACTGAATACCCTAAGTGCCCCAATCAAATCCTCAGCTGCCACATTACTTACCTTCAAATTCAAATACCTATCACCAATGCCGATCTCTTACATCAAAACTACTCAGCTGTTCCCAAAACACTTGTCTCTCATGATTTTTCTTCTTGTGGCCAGGTGTATAAGCATTAATAATCACTAATCTCTCACCATCCACTTTCAGTTCTTCCTTAGCTCCTGTCCTCTCATCAGCCCCTGACTTTACTCCTAAGACATTTCCAAACCAGTCTTCCCCCTTACCCTTGAGCTTTGTTTCACTCAAGAGCCAGAACTCTCCTCTCTTCTAATCATTGTTACATCCATGCACATTTGGATGCCCCAGCCTGAGCCTTCAAGGAGGATGAGCACTCCCTTCCTGGCTCCTCCTTCTGTTTCCTCTTTTAGAAACTGCAATACAGGAAGGGAAGAGTTTCCAGTCTCCCTGTCCCCTTTAGTTGTGACATGCAAGAAATTTGACGGTAGAATTTGATTTTGTAACTGCTTAAAAAACATAAAATAATAGTTATCAAGTATGAATGCTGTTGAAGAGTCAAATTTTACTGCTCAGTCCTGGGTAGGAAGAATAACTGAAATTTCAAATGATTCAATAAAGAGAATGGTTAGATTTTTTTCATGAGACCTTTAGGATTGGTATGACTCATCAACCATCCTGGATAACCATTTTTTGCCACAGGTTTCAAATCATCCTGGATTACCATTTTTTTTGCCATAGGTTTCATCTGTTCTGATAAATATTTTCTATGAAAGAGGATGCTTGCAATACAAAGTATTGTATAATGTCTGAACTCTATCATTAACTGGTACTATTTTGCTAGGGTCTTTAATACTTAGGCAAATTTATTACTCTGCTGCATATTTCTCAATGATCCTCTGCATGTGAATTCTTCCCTAGCCAGATACTAACCCTTAAACTTATGGATTCACAGACTTTGGTTAACCTGATCAGCTACCTGGGTGTGAGTGACCTCCTAGCTGCCTCCTGTGTGTCTAGACTATGGAGGGAAGCAGCCACTATCCTCCTGGCTGAAAAGGTCACTATCATGATTACAGATGATGCTGCTCCAGCAGTAAAAATCTTTCAAACCTCAACTGTTCCCTATCGCAACTGGGTATTTAAGGTTTGTGTTCAGGTTTGTTACAAGTTATATTCTAGCATCACAAGTTAAAATGTATGGACAGAGCAGATCTGTAATGTATTCTCCTGATGACAGCATAATACTGATGAGTAAATGCTACTGGGCTGAAGGGAGGGGATAACACTTTCGGAGACAAGAAAATAAATAAGCTGATCTAGATAAAATAGTGAAAAAGAGGAAGACAAAGAGGAATTATGTGACAGAAGTAAAAAGTGACAAAGAGCAGGTGGGGGGGGGGGGGGGCAAGTTGGAAATGGATTGATGGATTGAAAAAGATTGAGTGACTGGAACCTGAGAACAGGCAGGAGGGTAAAAGGCATGGGCAGCATACACTGAATTGTGATATACAGGGGTTGACATGCTGTCAGTGGACTGAACCAAGGCACAAGAAGAAGCCAGGAGAAACCCTGGGAAGGTCTGTGGGGCTTGGCTGTGGTTTGGGTGCATTGCATATGACAGCCACACAATGAATGTAAATGAATATGGCCTTTCTTATATTGTATCTGGCACTATCACCCAAACTTGCATCGATAGTAGGCTGGTAGGTGGGCTTCTGGAGAGAGACAGGTACTTCAGACCAAAGAGTCATTAATATTGCACATGCTAGCATATAAATCTTCGTGAAGAAAACTCAGAGAGCTTCCTGGAAAACCAAATAATCCAGTCAAATGTGATAGAAGCTGTAGGATGAAAATTTTATCTAAATAAAGTTTGCTCTACAGATTGGATACCTTTGAGTCCTGATGTGGGATGGATGCCAGTGAAATTATTGTTTATTTTTATCTGTTTACGAATAAGAGTGAAACTATAAAGACAGACAGATAAGATGTTTATGAGTGAGGCATGAAGGATGTAAAATATTCTAGTTAGAGATAATAAACTGTGAAAATGTCTAGCTCACTAGGGGACTAATTAATCCACACAACAATTGATGGTTATGACTGCAGTTTGAAAACTGAGATAGCTCATGAAATGATAAAAAATGACAAGAATTCAACAAACTGAATTGATTTTGGAATTAAGGCAAGTGAGTAGTTAGAAAATCATGTTGGCCAGTAAGTATTCATAGAATTCTGTTGTGGGTCTGTGTTCATTTACATAAGTTTTATGAAGCTGAAGCAGGAAAGATAATGTACACTGTAGAAGAGGTGACGATCAGAACTTTACTTACAGAAACCTTAGTATGAAAAAAGAACCATGAAGATGTATTTAAGGTTTACAAGAGGGAAAGGGATGACCTGCTTCTTTCCCTACTCATCAAAGCTTTGGAACTCTCTACCTTCTCATGTCTCCCAATAACTATGACCTAGCATATTTCAAAAGACAGGTTTTTCACTTTCACAAAAATTCATACATACTTTCCCTTGTCTTTCCTCTTTCCATTTCATAATTCTCTCTACATTTCACTTAAGTCCTGGCCTTGAGGTGGACTTGTATCTACGACTGGAGTCTTCAACGTAAAAAAAAAAAAAGCTATTTAGAAACAAAAAAACAGCTGACAATAATTCAAAATCAAGAAAAAATTCTACAAGATTTAAGTAAGGAAGTAAAGAAAATTAAGAAAGCAACTGGAAGAGCACATTAACGAAGTGCAGGAGGAATTGAGCATATTGAGGATGCTACCTATCTATATCTCTGACACTTGCTCCAATTGGAACTCCTTCAAAGGGGTGGCCATGGCAACAGTCTCCATAACTAAAGAGCTCCAGTGCCACATTTTAGCCTATATGCCTTACCCTTAACAGACCACTGGCAGAGGGCAAGTCTATAACAGTGTTTACAGAGGCTCCTACCTAATATTCCTCATGACTACTTCTATCTAATGCTCCTACCTACTACTATCAACTGCTCATACCATCTTACCAAAAGGCAGGGCTAGCTCACAGTGCTCTCCACAGGAAAATCTAGTTACAAAGAATGAGCCGAGTTATTTAAGTGTTGTCAGTGTTACATGTGATAAGAAGAGTGTGTGTTTGTGGACAGAAAGCCAGTAGTCCACATGTTTGTGAGGCAGAAAGAAAAGACAGCTACCTGGGTCAGAGGAGTGCAACTTGAGAACCACTAAAGTGCTGGCTCACTAAGCAGATGTCACTAACCTTCCTGATACCTAGGTGGGTAGCAAGGTGACACCATATGACCCTGTTCACATCTCAAATTAAGCCGAATCCATCTGATCCTGTGCATTTTTCAAACTAAGCTTACAGACAACTAAGCTGACACCATCTGATCTTGTGCAACTTTTCCAAGGTTCTAACTCTGGAATATCATGGGGTTATTGTTCCTAAAAAATGTGGTTCTGATTCCATCCTACATATTACGAATGTTGCATGAGCTTTTTTTGTGAAATTCGGAACTCATAGTGTTACTTTAATTTAAACATCAGGATCACAATAATTTACATATTTACCAGTATCATACAATTCCATTTGCTTTCAATTCACTTACTGCAATTACTATTGATATAACCATAAAATCCAATCATAATTAATGTAACATCGTACAGCAATTACATCAATAGAAGATGGGTATAACCAAATCCAGGAAACTGCAAACTATTTTAGAAGTAGCTAATCCAAAACATACATATGCAAGTCTAAAAGCACAGGAGGATGATGCTGAAAGAAGATAAACTACAGATGTGTTACTCTAATAATATGCTACGTATGGCTGGTATAAACCAAAACAAATGTTCGGAGGTAGAACAAAAATTTTTCATACATAAAAGGAAAATGGGAAAATATTGAGAAGATAAAAGCAAATAAAGACACAGAAGACTCATCAGTGAGCTAGCTGGTGACAAAAGAGAGGAAGCACTGCTAGACTTTCAGTGGTGTTATGTCTCAAGATAGGCACAACAAGTGGGCCTTGCCAAGTTTAAGGTCCATCTCTTAGTTCAGAGGAGGATCTAGAAATTGTAATAATCTTGCTTGTAGGAAGTGAGACTATCACAGCAAATGCTGTTTCATGAATATATCCATGGAGTAGAACTTGGATTGGAACTCCATTTAGATCCAGTCATTAGGTATTTAACATGTAAATGGACAAACTTGTAATGAGGGCCAATCGCAAGTTGGCAGTTTAGATATTACCTCTCCCAGATCCATTTTTGAGCTCTTTAGATTTGCTCAGTTTCAACTGTAATCAGCAGAGTTGGCTCAATCTAACTTCACCACAAACAAATGAGACCTCTGTAAAAATGGAATAACTGCTCACAAGTAACTGCTGTACCTATATATTATTCCTAGCTTTTAAAATACAATTTTTTATGCTTGTTATGCAAGGTTTCAAAGGTGAAATAAGGGATATGATTATGCCCAGCTTGTTTTTATTTATGCTGGGTTGAATTGTGTTGTTTTTGAAACAGAGGTAGAAAATGAGTGAGATTTTAAAAGGTGAGCTTTGAAGAAAGTGCATCTTTCTCTCTGGGAGGTGTCCTACAAGATAATGAGAGAATCCCTGAACTCTGAGGGGTTCAGAGCCTCCAACAACCCCCTTCTGGTGAGGTTGATGCCTCTCACCCTTTGCAGACCACCCAAACAGTGGTCACAGCACTACCTCATTCCATACCCCAATTCAGTCAGCTACCTCCATCCTGCAAAGATGTTATTATCCTGCCAGTTGCCCAGCCATACAAATCTCATAATTCCCAGGACACAGATGTCAGTCCAACGGTCAATACAGGTTGAGTATCCCTTATCCAAAATGCTTGGGAACAAAAGTGTTTCTGATTTTGGATTTTTTGGGAATTTGGAATATCATTTTTTATATATATACTTGATTGCCACTTCCCGCATCACCAAGGTAGCACCAGGAAACAGACAAAGAAAGAATGGCCCATCCACTCATATACACATATATAAATAAATGCCCATATATGCACAAATACATATATATACATATTAACATATATACTTATACATACATATAGATATCAACATATATACATATACATACATACACACAGACATGCATATATACACATAGATATATTCATACTTGCTTGCCTTCATCCATTCCTGGCACTACCCCATCCCACAGGAAACAGCATTGCTACCCCCTGCTTCAGTGAGGTGGTGCCAGGAAAACACAAAAAAGGCCACATTTGTTAACATATGGTCTCTAGCTGTCATGTGTAATGCACCGAAACCACAGCTCCCTATCCACAGACCTTTCCATGGTTTACCCGAGACATTTCATATGCCCTGGTTCAGTCCACTGACATCACGTCGACCCTGGTATACCACATCATCCCAATTAACTCTATTCCTTGAATGCTTCTCACCCTCTTGTATGTTCAGGCCCCGATTGCTCAAAATTTTTGCATGTACACAATGAGATAACTTGGGGATGGACACAAAATCTATTTATGTTTCATAAACACCTTATACACACAGCCTAAAGGTAATTTATACAATATTTTAAAAATTTTTTGCATGAAACAAAGTTTGTGTAACACTGAAACATCAGAAAGTAAGGAGTCACAACTTCAGCTGCCCATGTAGACAATCTGTGGTTGTTTGGCATCACCTTCATTCCTGACTGAATTTATATGCTACTGATAAGCAATCATATTC
>JAUUDZ010187724.1:0-18050 GCA_032361705.1 Panulirus versicolor | reverse complement strand
TTGTCCTCAAACATCTCATTTCCAGCACATCCACCCTCCTGCGCACAACTCTATCCATAGCCCACGCCTCGCAACCAAGAATATGTAAACTGTTTCTTAAAGTGCACTAAATAGTCTAAGGATTATTAAGGAAAGTTGCTGAATATGTCAAAAAATTATACAAGGACGTGAATGATAAGCTCAAAAATGTATTCACAAAGGAACACTACGTTACAGAGTGCTAAGTTACAGGAAAAGGCAGGAGGCTTTAAAAATACCTACCTTTATAGAGAGAAGAGTGAGAAGTGACCTGATCACAACCTTTAAGTTTTAAAAAAGATCAACAATGTGGACAGTGAACAACTCTTCATGAGATGTAGGGATAGAGCAACCTGAGGATACGACATGAAATTAAGTAAGAAACTTACTAATAAGAGTTTAAAGAAATATTATAGATAAGATTGGTGGATAAAAAAAATGAATGACAGGATATAGTAAATGTATGCAGCATACTTGAATTCAGAAGTTTGTATGATAGCAGAGAATGTTCAAGAGATGGAGCCCCAGAAGTGTAAAACTCTTTCCTGTACATTAAAAACAAGTATTTACACTAACTTGAGCATCAATGAGATGGGATGGGAAGGAGAACCCGGAAAGTGTTGAAACAGCTGGAAAAGATGTTAGTAGACCACAGAAAGGTCTTGATCCATGCAAGCTACCGAACCCTTGAGAAATAGTAGAACCCACTAGAGATATCACATACAGATGATATTATTTCATACGATATAAATAAATAGAAACAGAAGAGGAGTCGGTGAGCATGGTAGGTTGTTTTGATGATGAATCAACAAAAAGAATGTTCAATTTACATGAGTAAAAGCAAGGTTCCTATTTCTAAAAGAGACTGGAAGTGTCAGTGTAATACCAGTTTAAATTATGCATGAGTTCAAATATCAGGGATTGGTAATCAATAAGGATGGCAGAGAGTTAGAGCTAAAATCAGATTCATGCAAGAACAAGAACTAGAGGCTCAGTGAGAAATGTAACAAATGGGAAGAATTTCTGTGAAGAGTGTAAACAGGGGCATATCTAGGGGAAATAGTGCCTATGGCAAGCACTGAAATTGTGCCCCTGGCTTGATTAAATATGTACATACAGTGGATGTATATAAAAATATAGGCAGCATAATTATAAAACTTATTTGATCAAAACTGTAATGTAGAAGCAGTAATGCAACTGACAGTAGCAAAATATTACTATAGTTGAAAAGTAGGCGAGTTTCTTTTTTATCTCACAAAACCAAACCATTAAAAATGGCAATCAGGTAGCATATGTCAAAAACAAACCCGTTGAGTGTTGCCCCCTTCAAGTGGTGTGCTCAGGACACTTGCCATACCCTAGATACGTCACTGTAACTATTACCTTCAATTTTTGGTATTTTTCTCAGAAAATAAGATTTCCTTTAAAAACATAATATAACAAACATTTTTCATGCTAAATATAAATCTGGTGTTAAAATAATGTTTAGTCCTCTTTATGACACCTACTTAAGCTATTACAGGAAGTCAATTTTAAAATATTTCTGTTCCTTTGCATCTTATTTACTGAGTATATATATCGGTAACTGAGAGCATTAAGATATATTTTTCATGATAATTTTAAGTATAGAAGTGTTTGAATATCTTATCTTTCAATTTTGAAACAAAAAGTTTTTGAGCTAAAAAAATACTGAATTTTTGGCATTTTTCTCAGAAAAATAGATTTCCTTTAAAAAGTCATTATAAGAAGTATTTTTCATGCTGAATACAAATCTGGTATTAAAATATCATTTAGTCGTCTTTATAACATTCAATTAAGCTGTTGAATGAAGTCAATTTTAAAATATCTTTAAAATATTTTCTGTTCCATGATTATTTCAAGTACAGAAATGTTTGAATATCTTGTCTTTAAATTTTGAAACAAGAGGTTTTTTGAGCTAAAAAGATCTCCTGAACTATTACCTTAAATTTTTGATATTTTTCTCAGAAAAATAGATTTCCTTTAAAGACTCAATATAAGAAGCATTTTTCCTGCTGAATACAAATCTGGTGTTGGAATAACATTTAATCGTCTTTCAGACATTCAGTTAAGCTGTTAAATGAAATCAGTTCTAAAATATTTTCTGTTCCTCTGTATCGTATTTACTGAGTATGCATCGGGTACTGAGAGCATTATATTTTCCTTGATGATTTCAAGTACAGATCTTTCAGTTTTGAAACAAAAAATATTTTCTGTTCCTTTGTATCGTATTTACTAAGTATGTATCGGGTACTGAGAGCATTATGGTATATTTTCCTTGATGATTTCTAGTATAGATCTTTCAGTTTTGAAACAAAAAGTTTTCGGAGCTAAAAAATACCCTTCAATTTTTGGTACTTTTCTCAGCAAAATAGATTTCTTTTAAAGACTCATTATAAGAAGCATTTTTCATGCTGAATACAAATCTGGTGTTAAAATAACGTTTAAACCTCTTATTGACATTGCTGTTAAATGAAGTCAATTATTGAATATTTCTGTACCTTTGCATTAAATTTACTGTGTATGTATCGGTGACTGAGAGCATTATGATTTATTTTCGATGATTATTTCAAGTATAGAAGTGTTTCAATATTCTATCTTTCAGTTTTGAAACAAAAAAAATTTTGAGCTAAAAAGTACACTGAACTGTTACCTGAATGAAGTTTTTGGCATTTTTGTCAGAAACATAGATTTCCTTTAAAAACTCATTATATGAAACTCTCAAAACATATACAGCAAAACAAACAATGCAATCCCATCTCAGTATGTTCGGCGTTCAGTTCATTGCCACAAGACCTTTCTTGTCTGTACCATTCCGTACTTAACAACACCAACTGTAAACATATAAAGCTTGACCCTGCATCACCTTCCAACAACTAGTTCATTCCCTCCAACTCTAACAAACAAAAGTGACATATACGCACTAAAAAGACCCAACAAGCACTAAACAACCGCCCTTCCAATCGAGTCTTAAACACAATTCTCACCACTATGAAACTACACTCCCTGGACGTGTGTATGTGTACGTCTGCACTATAGACACCACCCATCTCAACAGCACCGATTCAACATAACACAAGCCCCTCCTCATGCCCAAGATGCAACATCCATACTGAAGACACTGAACACATAACCTTGATTGTCCTGCACTCACCTGCTACAGACATAAACACATCACCACATGCGACCTGTGCTTCGGCCCGATAGAAGAACTCAATAGAAGGGCTTCCTGGGGCAGTAAGATTATAAGGTATGGGAAACATTTAAGTAAAGTCTTGATTCATCGATCACCTCGGCTCGACCCTTGGGTGTGATGTTATAACGTTCGACTTTACTCTTCTGGGTTCGTCCTTTCACATCGTCTCATCTTGCTCAAAAGGCCAAACAGCGATTGTGGTAGTGGACCATCAGCCACTGTGGCAGTGGACCATCCAATGTTGTACATTCTTAAAACAAGTAATGGAGCCGCGTGCCTCTGTGCGTTAAATTTCAAATCAATATCTCATAGAATTTGATAGTAATATCTTCTGATATACTGACACATACATACACTCATAAACATATACGAATATACTCTACATAGAATCGTGTATTTAGAGTATTAGTGATGAAGAGGAATCTGTAGAGCCGAGTAGGAACCAGGGCTCTGTCAAGAGCGAGCAAGGCACGTCAGGAGGGATGGAGAGAGATGCGTCAGGAGACACCAGTTGCACTTAAAGAGCGAGGAAGATATATCGTAAGATCCAGGGGTCCGCCAGGAGTGGAGGATGTCAGTCAGGATCATGGATGTTTGTTAGGTCGAGGGAGATCCGCCACGATCGTGGGAGGTCCGTCAGGATCGAAGGAGGTCTGTCAGGGTAGAGGGAGGTCCATCAAGACCGAGAAAGGTCTGGCAGGGTGGAGGGAGGTCCGTCAAGACCGAGAAAGGTCTGGCAGAGTGGAAAGAGGTCTGTCAAGGTCGAGAAAGGTCTGTCATGATCGCATAAGTCATCAGACGATCTCATCATGGACCATCAGGTCTTGTGATATCCATCCTTCCCATATATTGCAAGTACCACCATTGCAGGTCCCACCACTGTGCAGACACCTCTACTGGGTAGCTACTGCCTCTGAGCAGGTCGTGTTTGGATCGAGGGAGGTCTGTCAGGGTCGAAGAAGGTCCGTCAGGATCGAGGGAGGCCAGTCAGGAGTTAGGGAGGCACGTGCGTCAGGAGGATGGAGGGTAGCGCCACCGTCAGATGACAGGCAGATAACTGGCCGCCACCCGCCCCTCGCGACACCTCTCCCATCTCACCTATGGTTCTGTCGCACCCCTGCCCCCTGCACGGTGCCACTCATTGTCTTGGTACCATACTGTCACTGGCTAGGTACCGCCATATTGCATGTGCCACCGCTGTGCACGTACCACCACTGCCTGCTACCACCACCATAGTTCCATCATTGCATGTGTCACCACTGTGAACGTACCACCACAGCAGATAGTACAACTATGCACGTACTACCGCTGCAAGCACCACCACTGCAGGAACTACCACTGTCAGGTATCACCACTGTGCAGATACCACCACTGTGCATACTACCCACCGCAGATACTGTCATTGTCAGGACACCACCACTTTCGCTGCTTGTTTAGCAATTGCCGCCCACTGTGTACATACCACCCATTGTGTAGGTGCAGCCCTCAGTGTGGGCGCCTCCAACGGTGCAGGTTGTGCCACTTTATAGATGACGTGAAGTTGCTGCCACTTCCTAGTTACCGCCACTGTGTAGGTACCACCCTCTGTATATTCTGCCACTGTGTAAGATGCTGCCATCGCGCAGATGTCGCCCACAGCATCGGAACTTCCACCGGCCTATATTTTTGTATGTGCCGAGGGTCACATGGCTTTGATTCCAACAATTTGGTGATTTTCATAGGAAGGCAGTAAATCGGCTGCCCGGCCTCTTGGTCTGGTGAAGCATCAGGTGTGACCAAGTGACGCTTTTTACGTTATATATTCATAGCATCCTGACTGACCTGGATAACGTAGTTAAATTCACTTTGGTTTGGTTTCTCTCTCTGTTATCAATATTTTTTGTATCTTTTTCCTTTAAGGATTCTCTTATTTTTTTGTGAATCTCGACTGTGTCAATATACATGGCATTAATCAAACTTTTCATCTTTCCTGGAGTCTTCGTACCGCTTAAATAGCCAGGTCTCTCTCAAAACACTGGTCGAGAGAGGTGTTCTTCCGTGAGCAGTTACTCCAGCAGCCTAGATGATTCATCCGTCCCTGTATGGAATACCTCTCACATATATGACGGGACGTTGGATGGGTTGGGGGCTTCAATCCATCTTCCTTCTCGACAGACTTCATTCTAAAGCACCTGACCTTCTCAACTCACCCTCTCTCAATTTCAAATCTGAACCTATTTCTCTTCGGCTCAAAACTGCTTTCTTCCTCTCTCTTTCTTGATAGGTAGTAGGTGAAAGAAAGCCACTAGTCAAGAACGTATTACAGTTACCATCTGCCTGGGTATTGTGAGGATTAATAACAGCTGCTCAGTAAACCAGTACTTGATTGACTGACAAGTTGCTGTGTTTTCTTTTCGCTTCACCCACACTAGGGCTGCTGGTATTTAGACCACAAATATACAATCTCTCTCTCTATCTCACTCATAACACCTGACGACACGTAACACACGAATCCTTTTTGTGATCTTAGGTTTACCTTGGGTGAGCTGTAAGCGCCAACCCTAACTTTGGGCAAAATCTAACTTTAATCACTCGTAAATAATTACTCTCACTTTCATATTACTCTGGCTTTTGCTTTCAAGGACTGGCTGCTTGCCCGCTTCCTACCCTAGCTAGACACACAGCAACTAACAGGCCACTTTTGTCCCGCAGATACTGTGTGAGCACTGGCAACTCAAACGTTGGCCAGTTTGATATCTACTTCCTTCCATGACTAGACTGTGAAGTTCTTCGCTTCCCCCCCAATGTTTCCTTTGACTCCTAGACTCTCCTCTCCTCTCAAGAGGCATGTCTGTCGTGACATGAAGAATCGATGACTAATTTTTTCCATGCTTCGATGTGTTGATCAATGCCTGTGGTCAGTGCCACTTTGTGAAAAAGGTTTTCTTTCTTCTTAGTTCGTTCATATCTTTCTCACGCTCATGTTGCAGGTATCCCTGCCCCTCAACCCCACCTTGCTCACTCGCTTGGCTTGAGTCTTGTCACATGAACTAGACCGACGTGACTTTCCATTTCCTCATATGTTATATCCACTCTTACTCTCAAGTCTTCTTTCTTCCTCCTAATTTCTTTCATAAAACACAGGTTTAAACTCATGATCTTCTGATTCCATCTTCTTGTTACTCTCTTCCTCATCTGCTCCTGAAATAACTCTCATGATTATCTTTAAGATGACCAATATTCTTACCTGAAGTTGTCAGTCCTCCATCCTCTGCACTCCTCCATGCAAATCCCAAGATTCTTTGTGTGTGTGTGTGTGTGTGTGTGTGTGTGTGTGTGTGTGTTTGTATATATATATATATATATATATATATATATATAGATAGATAGATAGATAGATAGATAACAGTTTGCTTCAGACGTTCTTGTTCCATCCATTTCCCGGGCGTTTCACAGTACGATTTTCATCCTCGAATTTTCCCCTGACCCTGCGCATTCTGAACATTTCATTAACTTTCGCTTTTACTTTGCCCTCTCGACAGTCACACTTAAGTTTTCATGCAGTGTTCTCCAGTCTAGGAACTTCAT
The DNA here is from genome assembly GCA_032361705.1 of Panulirus versicolor. Taxonomy (NCBI): domain Eukaryota; kingdom Metazoa; phylum Arthropoda; class Malacostraca; order Decapoda; family Palinuridae; genus Panulirus; species Panulirus versicolor. The sequence goes on along the minus strand of JAUUDZ010187724.1, from coordinate 11,251 downwards.
TTCATTTCCCTAGGACAATGGTTCCCAATCGGCAGGCCATAAGGGTTGTCATACGTTCAACATATGATCATTTCTAAATGACCATGATAACTGGGGGATTATATGACATTTCAATCATATTTACACGCTCATTTTAGAATGTTTAGAATGTTTCAGTTTTGTCGTTTGTTTCCTATAAGCATGTGTATATCCCCACATGTACGCATTTTACAGGTTGACAGAATTAAAAGGTGGGCCACAAGTTTTTCAGATAAGCAATAATGGGCCATCACCTCAAAAGGGTTGGGAACCACTGCTCTAGAAAAAGCTGCTCTCCGAGGTCTCTTGTTCTTTTACACAAACACACACACACACACACACACACACACACACACGTCCATAAATATATCTACAACTCAGATGAGAATGATAAATCACAAAACGAGAAAGAATAACACGATCTTTGCCATAATTTCACTGTCATTGTTACACTTGGTATACCTCCTACCGACTAATATCAAATCATTTACTCGGGTTGAATTTCATCAACCATGTATCCGTGGCATACTGTTCATGTACCTTGCGTAAGTAACACTGTACTAGTAAACGAGCATAAAGCTGGGAAGGGTTTCGCCAACTTCTTTTCCCACTCTTCACTGACGTAACAGAATGGTAGTAAGTCATCCAGACTGTCATATTGCTTTCGGTTTCTCATAACGGGTCTGTGATCATTTTGTAACTGCAGGGAAATCATTTCAACTTATGATATTATGAGGTTCGTCTTCGCATACAACGTCATAAGGGATGGGAATTATAGGGAGGATTGCATCAACTAACAAGGGGACAGTCAGACTCCAAAGTTGGTCTGATACATGGTTGATGAAATTCAACCCGAGTAAATGTAAAATGATGAGGATGGGTCACAACAAAATAAGCGAGGCCTCAATGTGTGATTATCATCTGGTAGGAAATAAGCTGCAGGAATCCATGTGGGAAAGACTTGGGTGTTGACATTGTTCCTAACCTGTCGCCAGTGTCCCACCTAGGGGGAAATGTTAAGGCCATCTGTTAGTTAACAAATATAAGAATTGCATTCAAGTTCGTGGATAAGGAAATATTCAGGTCATTTGGTATCTGGATTTCCCATGCATTCTCTCCCCTGTTTTCGTCAAAGCCGCCTATATCTCTTTAACCCCCCCCCCCCCTTTCCTTCTATCTGTCTCTCTCTGCTTCCTCCTTTCTTTCCTCCTCTGTTTCTTTATCTTTCCTTCCCCTTCTCGTTCGAAAACTTATTTCACAGTCCCACACACTACAGATTATTAAAGCATGAAAACTAGGCTACGTCCAAAGCTTTCTTTAAAGTGATGCAAGCTGTGTGGCTCTGGAACCTAACAGTACACATAAAGTAGCAGTATCGGGTAAATCTACGTAATATATTGTTAAATGAGGAGCCCGCGTGATCTCTGAGAAGAGGCAACACCACACGGCAGACCCGCCTCACATTGCCATGGCGGTTAGAGCTGTTGTATGGCGTCTTGTCTGGCGAATTCCATCAGCAGAAGGTGATAGTTCCACCTCCTTCGTCTTCCTCATCTTCTCTCCCAGCCTCTAGAACGGTAGTGCCAGAGTGTAAATATTACCACCCTCAGGCCCACACCAGCAGCTTAGTTCCTCCAGTGTGGCCAACACCTGCCGTCGCAAATGCCCCTTTGGGATTTATTGTCATTGATGGGGTTAATCCAGTCAAAATCCAGTCTTCAACATACGGGAGAATATTTGTATCGTCGAGGGTTGCGTTATATTGATGGTGAAATGAAACTGTAATCTTTTGTAAAACGAAATTGTTGGGTTAGAGACATAAGGTAAAATGGGGTGGCACGCTGCATGCCGACTCCCGCCATTAGTCAGTGGTGGCCGGAATTAACGATCTGGCGGCCACTAGATGACACTGCGATAGTTGCGCCCCAGGAGTCACAGAAAATGGGGCCCGGAGTCGCGGGGCGCCTTTGTGAGTTACCTCATCTGTAGTCCGGGAATTTTCATAGATATGCCAATTTTCTCCTTCCGGGCACCTCCGAGTACGTAATTGTTATTAGATGCATTATGCTAACGTCCAAACCATGGAGTGGATAAGTTAAGCAGGTGTAAATAAGGAGCATCCGGAGGGGCGAATGCGGCGGGCCTTCCTGCCATGTTTGTCGAGATAATGGGCGGCCACTCGGCGGGCAAGTGTTGCGACCCATCTGCATAATTCGTGTTCACACCGAGACGTGCCTTGAAGTGCCACCGAGACCCTGACCGCACTTAAACCAAAAGTCATGGTTGACGCATTACGAAATCGTCGTGTACGTGGTTATCTTTCGTAGGTCAAAATTTGTGTGCACCGTTGGTATGCTTCATCCTGTGATGGGTAACGAAGGTATGATGTTTACTTTAGGCAAAGATTTCCGTTGTATCTATTCATGATCGGATGTATAGGTGTGATCTGGTAAGTTGATGGTGGAGGGGAAATTCCTATTAATTGATTATTTCATTACCGGATTTTATTTTTCTACGAGCATTATGAGAGAGAAAGAGGATATGTGCAACAAATTAGACAAAGCTTATCTTATTGCCTGATAAAATGGCTATCATGATTATGTAGTTCTAATTACAAAATTTCGTTTCCAATCAGAAACCTAACGTAAATGATTAAGAACCTAACTTGATGATCAGGAACCTAACTAGGATGATCAAGGACATAAAATGGACGATGAAGAACCTAACGTGGATGATCAGGAACCTAATGTGAATGATCAGGAACCTAATGTGGATGATAAGGAACCTAACGTGGATGATACGAAGTCTAACGTGGATGATTCAGTCATGTGGTTTCGGACACTTACTAAGCTGTTTTAATTCATTCAAAACTCTCTTTGTTTAAGGAGTAGGTGGTAGGCAGCCACAGACCAGGGAAGTATATTATCGGTACCACTCGCCTGGGTATCGGGAGGGTTAGCGACGGCTGCGTAGTAAGTCACCACTTTAGTGGCTGTTATGTTTCATTCAATCGACTTTGGTGATTGTCCATTCGTTCTACTTCGTCGATACGTAGGCTCCCGGCATTCACGCCACAAATACACAATCTCTCCCACTCTCACACAATACATGATAACACATAACTCGCATGACTCGTTCTTCGTGACCCGAGATTTTCCTGCCTTTTGGCAAAATCTGTCCGTAAGTATGCAGTGTCTCAAACATACAAAATCTTTATACATTAGAACTTTAGATTGTCATGCTTCCTACCACGGGATTACAGGAGGATGTTAGTTACACATCGGCTATTTTAGCTTTAAGTAGCAGGACGAGCATATGGCAGTAGACATACGGACAGTCCTGATTATGATTAAAACTAATTTTTTTTTCAGCTGAATAAAGACGCAGACTTTATTAGGCAGGTCGTATGATAAAGAAAACCGGTGCACCGGGGGGAGTTCGTAGACGAGAAGTACACGGGATAAAAGATGCAGAGGATGAAGGTGTTCGTAGGTGTGGAGACTGAACAGGGTGCTGGTCACATCTTAAGTGCTTCCCTGGAAGGGATTTCGTCAGAGCACCGATGGGGTGAGGAGAGAGAACTTAAAAAATAGGAGAAAACGACAGACGTGAAAGAGAGGGAGGCTGGAAACAAATGAGGACCCACCCGGTTGCTAAGGTTTATATAACCCGGAAAAGATTTTGTCAAGATTTCCGGTAGAGTGTTAAGTTCTTCTTCGGCATCATTATTTTACCTATAAGCATTTAGGAGAATGAATGAGAGGGACCGACAAGTAAAAGAAGGCCAAATTTCTGAAGATTTCAACAAATTTGCAGTTCATACTTCGGCCTCATTCTGACTCAAGAACGCTGTAGATGAATGCTGCTTATGTATTGCTATTGAGAGGTTTCACTTCACTGTAGAACATGTGAAAATCTTAAACTATATATATTATGTAGTCAGTCTACCATCCTCATTTCCTTAACTTTTTATTGAATACAGTAAGCTGTCATCAATATGTCTTGCAGAAATTGTTGTCCCCACACCTTCACTTATATGTTGTCATGTTGCACAGGTGAGGGAGGTTGAGTCAAGGCAACAGGACGGATGTTGGGACTCGCCTGAGCTGGATAGAGGAGGTCGGTGACACTCAGGCCGGGAAGCAACAGGCTGGAGAGGTCGCGGCCTGTCGGATACTACCTGTAGAGGAAGGTTGCTGCAGACTCTCAGAGGTTAGTAACACTGTAAGAAGGTCATAAGATTGCGAAGTTTCGTAGGTACGATGCATCACATTGTGACACCGTTTAGCGTGTTGAAGGTTAGAGGCATTTTTTGTATTATTTCTGAGACTGATAACACTGTCACAGAAGCTACAGCTCGTTGAGGGTTTGCAACACTGTGTGCATACAATAACATGACATCGCGACAGTGTTGTGATATTCTGTATATTGATGACACACACAGGAGAGGTTGTAACATGTCGATGGTTGTTGCTACTTTATTGAAGAGGTTAAGAGACATTAGTAGGTAGGAAGCCTACAGCGAGATAGCAATAAATGAAGAATTAAAATACCAACTTTTGGTAGGCTCTTCGGCTTGTCACTGTGGGACCATGTCCCCGGGAATTGACATCAATGGGGAATGTCGAGCAGAGTTACAAAATGTTAGCAAGTTAGGCCAGTGACAGGTGTGGTTCTTTACCTTAAGTTGGTATTGATTTACATACCGACCAGAAGTACGGTGACCAGTTGAGTGGAATGCACATCTGGCCGTATATTTCATGCAAGTGATTTTATGAATACTTTGCCCCCTACCTCAAATCCATGTTTAATATGATTCTGGCTCAGTGATAGAGTGAAATAGAGTTATATGGTGGAAAGAGATAATGTATAAGACAGCTGGGTAAAGGTTGGTAATGATGTATGTATTAATCCTGTTATATATATGTGAGCTAGGGAGTTAATTTCAATGGAGTATAGAAAAATCTTTTAAGTCGGGGTTATAGTAATAGAAATCGACTTAGTTAAGATAATCTCAATAAAGTCACAATGTGTCGGTGCGCAAAATCATTATATATTAGAACACCAGTTTTTCATGGGTTCTACGACAGTGTAGTAGGAGTAGGTCAGTCACACTGGCTTTTTCAGTAGTGGGTAGCAGGACGAAAAGCACATGGCAGTAGATGGGGAGATGAAGAGAACATGAAAGAAAGGAAGGCTGGAAGCACATAAGGACCCACCCGGTTGCTAAGGTTCATATATCCCTGAAAAGACTTTAAGATTTCAGGTGAATTGTTATGTTCTTCTTAAGCAGGAAAGCATTATCTTACCTGAATATCACTTAGATGAAAGAATGACAGGGATAGACAAGTAAAAGAATGCTGAATTTCTTACGGTTTTAGCAAATTTGAAGATATACTTTGGCCTGATTTTGGCTCATGACTATTATTGTACATAAATGCTGCTTATGTGTTACTGTTGAGAGGTTTATACTTTGGCCTGATTTTGGCTCAAGACTTATTTGTATATAAATGCTGCTTATGTGTTACTGTTGAAAGGTTTCACTTTACTGTAGAACATATGACAATCATGTAGTCTACCACCATCCTTAACTTTTTATTGAATACAGTAAGCTGTCATCAATGTCTTGCAGAATTTGTTGTCCCCACACCTTCACTTATATGTTGTCATGTTGCACAGGTGAGGGAGGTTGAGTCAAGGCAACAAACAGGACGGATGTTGGGACTCGCCTGAGCTGGATAGAGGAGGTCGGTGACACTCAGGCCGGGAAGCAACAGGCTGGAGAGGTCGCGGCCTGTCGGATACTACCTGTAGAGGAAGGTTGCTGCAGACTCTCAGAGGTTAGTAACACTGTAAGAAGGTCATAAGATTCCGAAGTTTCGTAGGTACGATGCATCACATTGTGACACCATTTAGCGTGTTGAAGGTTAGAAGCATTTTTTTGTATTATTTCTGAGACTGATAACAGTATCACAAAAGCTACAGCTCGCTAAAGATTTGTAACTGTATGCAGTATACATTAACGTAAAGACAGTGGTGGTTGTTACTACTTTATCGATATGGTTGAGATGATAAATAAGCAGGAATGCTACAGGGAGCTGGTGAGAAGAGAAAAAGTCAAGTACCATCCGTAGGTTGGTTCATCGGCCTGTCACTGTGGGGGAATGTCCCCGAAATGGACATCAGGGGGGAGTCTTGAGTTACATGTCAGCCGGCTAGGCCTGTCACAGGTGTGGTACTTTGCCCAAAGTTAGTATTGATTTACATACCAACCAGAAGAACGGTGACCAGCTGAGTGGAATGCTCATCTGCTCGTGTAGTTATTGCCAGCGACTTTATTTTCCCGCGCTACTATGAATCCAGTGTTTAATGTGATACATGGTGTAGTTATAGAATGAGATAGAGCTATGTGGTGGAGATATAGTGTATCCGACAGCTGGGTGAAGGTGGGTTATGATGAATATATTCATCCTGTTATATAAGAGGTGGGGAGGTAGTTTCAGTGGAGTATAAAATATCTTTTTTAAGTCGGGGTTATAGTAATAATGGAGATCGACTTTGTTAACAATCTCAATAAACAGTCACAATGTGACGGAGCTTAAAATCATTACATATTACAAATCCACTTTTCATGGGTTTTACGAAAGTGTTGCAGGAGTTTAGTAGTAGGTACCAGGATGAGGTACATATGGAAGTAGATATACATTGATACATTCCTCATTACGAGTAAAACTAGTTTTTCATTAGACTACAGACGAAGGAATCTATTCTGCAGTTCGTATGTTAAACACTTACCGGTGCACGACATGAGAAGCACACAGAATAACAAATGAAGAGGATGGTGTTCATAGGTATGGAGACTGAATAACGGGAAGAATAGCGAGAGAACACTGATGTGGAGAGGAAGGAAAGCATGAAAGATAGGGAAGCTGGAAACCTCACGAGGACCCACCCGGTTGCTGACGTTAACATAAATCTAAAAAGAGTTTGTCCAAATTTCACGTGGATTCTAATGTTCTTCAACAGGAAACAGCCATTTTTCATAAACACACTCCGAATAAGTAGCATGAAGAGACAAGAGAAAGCAGATACTTTTTTAAGAAGCTTTTAACACAGAGATGTGTTCACACCAGGACAATTTGGCATAATTCTGACTCAAGAATGTTGTGGATAAATGCTGCTTATGTGTTGCTAATGAAAGGTTGCACTTCATTGTAGAACATCTCAATGTTTATAGTACATAGTAAAAATGTTATCTACATATCTTAAGTAGATACACAAACGCAGTGTACCATCCCCATTTCCTTAATCCCTTGAGCGCGACGATACAACCTCTGCAGAGTCATGAACTGCTCATTTGACCTGAACCCTAAAGTTCAGCTTAGAGGCAAGACTGTCTTACCTAAGAGTCGTGCCATCGTGCTCAAGAGGTATAGTGCTAGATTTTATCACTCATAATCACTACTGGTAAAAGGATAAGTGATTCTCTTTAAAAAATGTATTTACGGCTTATATACACCATTTCATATAAAAACGGTTCCAGCTTGCGTTGCCGGAGGGTTGTGTCGATTCACACAGCAGTAGCACCGCCACTCCCGCCAACTGCTCATAATCTAAGATTCCTGATCCCTCACTCACCCGCAGCATCGTCAGACATACCTAAAGACGATTAATAATTAATATCCAACACCCTGAAGGATACGACTCGCATTTCATCGCCGGGACAAAGTTGTTTTCACTGCAGAATTTGTAGCTGAACGATCTGGTATGGTACGCTGGCCGTCTGGTCGTACTCCATGCCCTCGACTCCATGCGGTACGGCTTGCACGGCCTGCACGGTCTGGCCGGCAGACAACCCGTCCACCTGCACGTACTGGACAGGCTGCATTTCTGTCACCTGGCCATCCACCACAGCGTCCACCAGTTGACCTTCCACAAGTCTACCCTCCACGACTGGCACCAAGGTGGCCTCTCCCGGGGCACGAGGCACCCCTCCTGCCACGCTCATGACCGTAACGGCGGGTGGACGTGGCTGGATGGTGGCGGCCGAAGCGTTCACGGTCGCAAGGTAGGGAGTGGATGACACAGCCACAGCCGTGGCAGGCGCGCTAGTCACATATGCCGGGATGGGCGCTGCAGTTACTGGTCCTTCTGATATGGTGGTGGTAGCAGTGGCGGTGGTGGTGGTGGTCATGACGTCAGTTGAGCCCACACCTGTGCTCTCGCGATGTTGGTGACGGATGTGGCTCATGAGAGTATTGGGACGAGGAAATCTAGCGTCGCAGTGCGGGCACTTGTGGGGTCGTTGGCCAGTGTGAGATCGCTTATGGTAGGTCAGATCCCCCTGCTTCAAGAATGTCTTCTGGCACTGGTCACACTTGTACGGCCGTTCGTTCCGATGAGACCGAAGGTGAAGCTTCAGTTCACTAGGGTAGGGATAGGCTTTGCCGCAAAGATGACAGAGGTTTGTGTAAGATCGTCGATCAGTATGATGCCGCTTAATGTGATAAGATAATCGACCAGAGGAGAAAAACACCTGAGGACAAAGTTTACACTGAAGACGAACCATGTGCGTGTGAATCTCGTTGATATGCACATTGAGCGAATCCAACGTTTTCAAACGAGCGCCACAAAACTCGCACGGATAACCCTGTCTCCGATGACATCGCAGGTGGTCAGTGAGGGCCTTACGGGACGCCAGCGTCCGGGAGCATACCGGACAGGTGTAGGTTCCAGCGGATTCATTGGGATGCGCTCGTTCCATATGCCGTTGTAAACTTACTTTGGACTTGCATGTTACATGACAGACAAAACATTCATTCTTCTGGCCGGGAGTGGACACTGCATCACCTTTCCGTCTGTGTGGGCAAGTATGATGGTCACGGGCATGAGGAGTGGGGAAAGCGAGGTTGCAGGTGGGGCAAGACCACGGGTAATGCTCCGGATGCTGTAGATAGCGGTGCCGAGCTAGCCTGGACGCTGTAGCAACCACTTTATTACACACGTCACATCTCACAGGTTGACTGCTGCTGTCCTCGCCCTTGGGGCTCTTCTCTTCCTTTAAGGACTCCTCACTCTTTAGGAAGGACTGAAGGAGGTGTGGATGCATTCGCTCCACATGGACCTCCATGGCGAAAGAAGCATCTAGCCTTACAGCACATATCAAACACTCGTTCTCTCCATGCAGGTGGATATTCGCGTGGGACTGGATATCCCCGCCGACAGGCTCGCCACACGAATTGCACACTATATCCCCAGCGTTTGCCATCGGCATGGATTTAGAAGTATCTAGAATTCTCTCCTTGGGAACGTCACCACAGTGCACCAGCCTCTGGTGACGAGCAAGGCGGGATGAGCAGGTGTAAGAACACTCACACTGGGGGCATCTGAAGGCTCCCGCTACGTGCGACAAGACGTGCTCAACGTGTTCTATCTTGGAGTTGGATTTTACACCACACGTGCACACCAGATCTTCCAGTTTTAGATCAATGGTAAGTCTGTCTGGATGAGTGGAGTTTGTGGATGTATCGAGTGTGTGGTCGGAGCCTCGCTGGCGCCCGGAGCACCGCAACGTGTCATCCTCAACTTCCTTGTCCACCTTCACAGTCATCCACGTGTTCCCTTTTGTCAGCGACATCCTGGAAGATGCGCTGGGTTCCTGCAAGATAAAGAGAATAATCAAATACATTACCAGCTTCTACCAATCGTCGAACTTTGAATATTTTTCTTAAGTGGTTTTATGTGCCGTCATTCCCCTTACGGATCATACGATATAAAATATTTTCCGGCACATGTTCAGCATTTTTTTCCTAACAAAATGCGTCTTCTTTAAAGGCTGAAAATTTGGAAAGTGAGAAGTATACGAGAGGTGAAGTTATGTAAATTTTGAGAAAGTATGAATATCATACAGATGCGAAGCCGGACAGAGCCTGTGCCATATTGTGTATGTGGATGGTGGGGGCAGGATAGAAAGATTATCAAGGTAAACAATTCGAAGAGTCGCTGTGGAAGCGAGACTGAAAAGAGGATATCTGAAGTTTAAAGGAAACTGAATCTGTACACTACATGAAGTACAGTCTTTTTAGCCTACTCGGTACGGTATACAATAGGAAAGTGACTGATCGCGTTAAAAGGGCTCGTGAATCCCTTGTTGGTGAAGAACAAGGTGAATTTTGGAAGTGTTGAGGGTGTGTCAATTGTTTAAACTTTTGCACTTGGATAAGCTGTGGAGAGCGTTTTAAAGGAAGAGGAAGTGTAAGCGAAATTTCATGAATTTAGAAAACGCATAAAGTGAGCAGCAGAGCAATTCGGGGACTTCTTACTCTCCGTACATATGATGTACAAGGAAGACGAATCATATGGGACTATAATGAAAGTAGTGTGTAAGAGAAAGTGATAGTATGAGGGCTTTGAAATATATTTGTGCGAGTGAGTCAAGGTTGTGTACTGTCACCGTGGTTATTCAATTTTTTCTTTTGGATGGGGCATTGAGACGAAAGCGAGTTGGGGCGGATGTAATATAGTGCCTAACCATGAAGAAGCAGAATGGAAGTTGCTACAGTAGAAGGCGGACGTTGCTGCATCGATGACATCAGAGGAGATGATGTAAGAGGGAGTAGGATGCTGAAAATGTAAATAAAAGTATGACGCTGGTATAGGAAAAAGAGGAGGAGACGTCTGACTGTAAAATAAGGTTGTACTGGTTTTTTTCCTGCAAAAAGTGGTTAATATACAGAGCACGTCTACCTACCCATCCCGCTGGCAACCAAGAGGATACGAAGTTCACAAAAGGTCCAAGGACTGGGCCTCAATCATTAAGTCACACAATAAGTGAAATGTTTACAACGAATGGAAAATGATGAAATGTATTACATAAATAACAAGTTACATAGTGAGTGAACTGTTCACAAAGGCCAAGCAACAATCATAGGAGTATATAGCAAGATATAAGTAAATGCAAGATGTATGATAAGTGAATCGCTTACAATAGGCAGTCTGTATAATTTTCAAGGATCTCAGGAAGAACATTGTTATGGATGAAGTGCTTGCACATATCTTGTAATGTTCGGTGAAAATTTTCTCTGAATTCGCTAATTCTACAACAGTTAAGGACATAATGTTGCAAGTTTCCGGAGTAATTCTGCTGGCAAAGTTTACGTTTGGTCTATTTGTAATCGGCAGAAGGGGCAACATCAACATGTTTTCTGATATTGTCAGAGGAACCATATATATA
>JAUUDZ010187614.1:0-18055 GCA_032361705.1 Panulirus versicolor | reverse complement strand
AGAAAGGGGCAACCCGAACGTAAAATTCTTTCTCCGTAGCACACAAATAGCATTTTGACACACACACACACACACACACACACACACACATACATACATACACATGGAGCCTCTCGAGTGCAGAACTCTCTCCCTGAATTGTGCGAATAGGTAATACAAGAAATTCCACTGGAACATAAACGCACACACACAGCGTAGGTAATTATAACCCCGTAACACTTCTTAATATAATGAGAACACATAAATTAAAATGTTAATTTGAATAGCTTACCATCTTGCGTGTGGTGTAAAGCCGCTAGCCACTCTGACGTAACTCGCCCAAAGCACAAGATGCGGCTGACGCAACTTCCACAGCGGTCGGCAGACGTAACCCCCACAGCAACCAGGGCAGTTAGCAGACGTAACCCCCACAGCAAACAAAGCATTCGGCAGACGTAACACCCCACAGCAGTTAGCAGATATAATTCCTAGAAACCACAGCAGTCGGCAGGCATAACCCTCAGAAACCCCAAATGTCGGCAGAAAATTACCCTCGAAACCACAATAGTCAACCGACGTAATAATCCTCCGGAAACCCCACACATCGGTTGACGTAACCCCCGAGAAACCCAGAAGTCGGCAGTGCTAAACAGATAGTCAGTCATTCATTAAAAAAAGATTTGCTCCTCCGTAAAAATAGCTCACAGACTAACTTGGGTGTAGCTTGACATTTGGGTCGTGTTGTTATTTGAGGCCCAGGAGAAGGAACGAAGGGCTATGGTGTGTGACCGAGGGAGGGAGGAGGCGGAGGAGGAGCTGTCAGGAGTGAGTGAGTGAGGGAGTGAGGTTCCTGAAGGCAGCGACACAAAGCAGGTCTCGAAGTCAAGGTTTTTGGAACGCTTGTGTGCATGTTTAACATCGGCTACAACAGAAGAGACATCGTGGCGAAAGGTTCGAGAAAGAAGTCGTGCCTGTGGACGGTGTTTGTGGGGGATGCATAGGAGCGAGAGAGAGAGAGAGAGGGGGGGGAGGGTGTTATTCATGAGCGTATTCAGCGGGTGTAGTGTACAAAGGTACACCTCAAGAAGTACTCTTCAGGGTCCAGGAAAAGAGTAGGGTGTACGGTAGGGTAGAGGGGGAGGTAGGCACAGGGGGTGATCAGGGTTTGGAGGGAAACCAGAGTTCAAGGAGACACCAGGGTTCAGGGAGGGTTCGGACAGTGCAGATTTTAGGATGGGATCAGGATTCAGGATGATGAACCGCGAATAGGAAGCCGTCAGGATATTATTCAGCTTGAGGTTTCTAAGGGAAAATGTCAGATATTCCCCCAAGCTGGGGTCTCCTCCAACGTCCCTGAGCAGGTGTCGAACCCGTATACCTTACAAGAGAGAGAAATAGAGACATTGACCCTTCAACTCTTTTTTGATTATCTCCTCTGAGCAATGCCGGGGTATTTGACGCTGTTGCCTGCATTCAATCCTCATATTTCGTTTATCCACCAATGATACACACTTTCTGTATTTACAGATTAGATCAAAATCTTAATCTTAATTTAGAGTGAGATTAAGTGTTCCCTGAATTCAAAATTAGTCAAAATTTAAAGGAAGGCTCCTTTTTTTAAAATGAATTCGTTGTTTGGACTGAAAATTGAAAAGGCAATTCAATACTTGTTCTGTGATGGTGGAGCAGCTTCTTGTGTCTGGAGACTCTCGGTTATGAACTTGAAGCATCATAGGTTCAGAACGCTTTCTCTGTTGTAGAGGAGGTGTCGCCTGTCCGTCCAGTCTGTTTATACCATAAGATCGTCTCCCTTTTGCCGTACATCGAGACTGCGTCTCCTGCACTGAAACTCTTCCCTGGATTGAAGATGTTCTGAGAGTCTTCGTTCAAGTGGCTGAGGACAGATAGGTTTGATCACTCACACGTCTTCTCTCTTGCTCCACCACGACTAGACTTTAGATTTTCGAGTTATTGTGATACAAGCGACGCATTACCATGTGTCTCCTAGCAGGTGACATCGTCATTATTCTTCCCCCTTCCTCCCTCCCTCCCTCCTTCCGTAGCTGTAGACGACAGTGTTTAGGGATTGAGGATAAAGCGCCAGTCACTCATCACCATACCTCCTCCACCACCTCTCCACCAACTTCATCCACAGTCCTCCTCCACCACTTCCTCCTGTCTTAACTCTTTCTCTTTTTCATGGCCCATTCTGACTCTCTGCCCCTCCTATACACCCCCTTTTACCCTCCCGCCTCCTCATATTCCCCGCTCGTCTGTTTACCCCCCTGCTCCTCATCCCTTACCCAACATGCCTCATTTTCTGTGTCGCCCTCCCCCACCTCCAGCCCCCGTGGGAGGTGCACAGTCTTGCGGAACAGCGGGCAGAGATCGTGCGTGTCACACCACCACCAGGGGCGGGCGACCAGCTCCCTGTGTTTACACAAAGATGAGCGACATACATTTTGGGGTGGCGAGGGCCCAGCGGGGTGCCGTCAGCGCTGCCACTCCCTCAGGATTTATGGTGCCATCCCGTTGTGCCACATTTTATCTCCACACAGTCGTGGGTGGCTCTGCTGCCTGCCTGCACCGGCGAAGAGGGGTGGGAACGCCCGAAAAGAAAGGAAAATACTGAAGTTAAGGGAGATCAGATGGCTGGTGGAATGGAAGCAAGATGCCTGAATAAGAAATGTGGAATTAGAGATGGGGAGTGGGCTGAAGGGACTGAAAATAAACGGAGAGGAAGTAAGAGCAGCGTGAGAAAAGGCTACAGATGAGACCGTATGATTCAAGAACTGAAAAGAAAAAGATGAATGAAGGAAAGAAGTCAGAATATAAGTCGACCCACATCTTGCAATGCGAAAGGGGAAACGAATGATGAACGCAGAATGAATGACCAGAGTGGGAAATAATGTCTCACAGCTAGAATTAAAACGGGACGTGAGAAGAATGAATGATTAAGAAGAAACAAAATGTCTGACTCTCCTAGAATGATATTCGGACGTTGACGTAGGTCCGTGTGTTTCACCATGTCGTAACCCCGTGACATAGGAGACGTACTGTCTCCATTACACTACCCAGGGGTTTGGGGACTGCACAGATACTGTCGAGACACAAGCAGTGTGAACTGCGCACGAACATTTAGCACAGCACCCGAGGGAATTGTGAGTTGCAGAGGAACTCCAGTACAAAATGTGCGTTTGAGAAGTACACAAAGGAACCTCTTAAACACAAGCTGGGAGAATGGGAACTTGGCTGGAGCCACTATTATGTGACCCGGCATGATGTAGAGTACAGAGGGGTCTCCAGTGCTATATTCTGAGGCATGATGGTTAAACAGTGGCCCACAGTGCACGTAACACAATCGCAGGAGCTGGGCAAAATCCACTGGTAAACAACTCTGTCATAGAACTTGTGAAGAAGTCTCCAGTAAGCCAAACATAAGCCTCCACTATATAAAGATACTTATTGGATCTGTGGAGGGAGCCTTCAGTTTACAACCTGTAGAAATGAAAGCTACGAGTATCCAGTAAACAGTTTGTTGGTATGTGGGGGTCGAGTTTTCTTCATACATATAGACGAAGCATTTCATTGAGAGTATAGATGAAGGGGTACATATCTAGTGGTGGGTGGAAGCCAGTATTGCGCGTACAGTGGGTACAGTACGTGGACATAAGAGGGTGACAGATGGGCCCCAGTGGGGCCCAGGGACCCAATGGGTCGCAAATTCATGATGTATAATCGAGGGATATAGTAAGTGATGTTGACAGCAACGTAAGTCACAACACCTGTGTTATACAAAGCAAGTTTAAAACACGTCATACAAACGCAGTGTAGCTTATCAGTGATAGCGATATGAAAGGTCAACGATACATTACACACTGATTATATAGTTAAAGAATATATTGGCACTGGTTATGTAGAAACATCGACATAATGCAAGTAAGGTGAAGAACTGGGCAAGCTCGGTGTTGATGTAGCTCAGGGCATGGCGAATTTTGAAAATAGTGTCAGAAAGTCTTCAAGTGTAGTCCTATCAATAACATAATCACAAAGCTGTTGAGACGGTAGGTTTTAAGGTCTGAAATTACCAATTTTGGGGGACATTCGCTATGATAGTGTCCTAGTATATGTTCATCAGGTACATAACAGGGTCGGCATTTGGAATGGTCAGCATCATAGGTTCTCGCGACTTGCCACACGTACCTGTACCCTAGGCGTAGATATTTGTCGGTCACGGTAGCTGGGGATGGATATTTTGCCGGCACGGTAGAATAGGAATTTCTGCTATTTTGCCGTTTGTGACTAGTTGATCTTTCCTGATTGTGTACCACGGTTTGGTTGGTGGAGGAGGCCCGCAGACATATGGTGGCTCTTGAGCACGATGGAACGACCCTTGAGCACAACGGTCAGACCTTTGAGCACGATGGGACGTAGACCATGGTTCACTCCACAGATTATATGAGGCACTTAGAGTGAACATGGCACACTTCAGTTAGCATGGTTCACTCTGTGAACATGGTATGCTTTAGTTTTAGTAGGGAGCATTCACAGTGAACAAGACTCGCTTTGAACGAACAATGAACACTCTCACTTAAAGAGTACGAAAAAAAAAAAAAGAAGAAAAAGCCATAGCACAAGACGTTCATTCGTCGTATATGTTATATTCATATTTAGCGGAAGGCGTTAAATTCCGGTGGTTTCCTTAGCGTGAGAGTTGAAGGGTCTCATTGTCTGATGTGCGTCTTGCGAAGCGCTCACGTCGTGCGGGGTAATAAGGCATGGGCGATGTCTGTCTGTCTGTCTGTACTCCCCTAGTCTTTCAGTCGCGTCTGTTTAGTAAGAGGAGGTCCTATGAGCGTACCTCAGTCTGTAAGGTCTTCTTGAGGTCAGAGGTCACGTTTATAGAGGTCACTTAGCCATGAGAGGGAAGGGTATAATTCTTATTCGATCCGTAAATGTTAGATTACCGTGTTTTATCATTAGATTGTTCTAGGTTTTGTTAAGCGATTGATAAATGCTGTTTTTCATCATACCTCAGGTGTTCTAAGTTGGTCCATCGACTTCGATATCGTCTATAATCATACCTGGGCTGACCTAGGCTTTTGAAATAGTCAGAAGTCAGGTCACAGGATTGTTTATAAAAAGAGAAATCGTCAAAGCCTTGTATGGGCCAGCGCCTTGTTCGAGTGCTGTCCGTTTTCTCTGGTCCTTAACTGCCGATGTTTTGGTGAAGGAAAAAGGGAATACGGAGCGTCAACATGATTTCTATATGCTGTATTTTAACACATTGTTGATATCGGTTACGCCACTTCTGCCATCGGTAGAACAGATTTTCTTTGAAGCTATATATTGAAATTCTAACCATTTACATGTTTGCATTTGTTATTCCTATTATTATGAATTATTTCGCTATTTACTCTTTTGCCTGTCATACCTTTATCATTGTGGATAGTATTATTATTGATTATCATTATTATCAGTAGTAGTAGTAGTTCCTTTATGGATGTATTGGTTTCTTGAAGAAACTTGGTTTAAAGTAACTTTTGAGTCGTCATTGTTAATTGTTTGTTGGGTGGCTCTGCCGCTGGCGACGTCGCGAGTGTACTGATTACCTCGCAGAGACCAACTTGTATCTATATTTGGAGCGGAGATAAAGTGGATCTGTCCCAGGTACTCGCTACTGGAGAGGCTACAGTGCTCGCCTCACCAGAGCTCAGCGCCCAGTAACTGTCTGTGTGGTCATGTCTGTTTGTTACGCTTCCTGCCTCAGGAGCCACCACTATCTTTATCGGGGATCTTGCAGCGCTCCGGAAGGCCGCCACGTCCACCGGTCGGGACCTTAGTCGTAAAGTGACATCGTGTGTTCGTGTATGATTAGATCGGGCAGAGCAATTGAGTGATAAGTGCTCGTTATGGTAGTTGCGTCGAGGGCTTGATGATGTCCTGGGATATGATGGAACGGTGTTTGTGTTGTTTTAGGGACGAGTAATGTCGCTGCGGGAGACGGGAGAGTGTGAAGTGTATTCAGGGAAGTGTGGTTTCTGATGTGTGTGTGTGTGTGTGTGTGTGTGTGTAGTGGGATAGAGTTTAAGACTGAGTCAAGAGGTTGGTTGTTTCGTGTTTGTCGGGTTATTTCAGTATGTTTGTCTTTCGTCAGTGTTATATTTGTTGTGGTGGATTGTGTGAGTCGAGGTACCTGGAGTGTGAGGCTGGGGTAACCTTTCTGTATCTACATAAAGGGTTGGTGGTTAGTAATGGGATGGTTTGGGTGGGAGGGATGTAGTGCTGATGCATGGTATTGAGTACTGAGTCAATATGATTTGGCTGACATCTCCCGTGTCACTCTGGGATATGTACAATTATATTTTTTTCTTCATTTTGGTTTGTTTACAATGGATGTGACTTAGCTAGATGATGGGACAGGATGGAAGCTTAGGTACACTCTCAAGGTGCGGGATGGAAGGCCGTGGAACAGACTTTGAGTATAGAACGTAAGGCTACAGTAAAGACATGCATTATGGAACGGAAGCTTATGGGACAATTTTTTTTTTTTTTTGGTGCGAGATGGAAATTATGGTACAGTTCCTTTAGAACGAGATAGAAGCTTTTAATACACCTTATTGGAGCGATATGGAAGCTTATGGTATAGCTTGTTAGTACGAGATGGAAGCTCCTGGTACAGTTTGTTGGTATGAGATGAAAGCTTATGGTGCAGCTTGTTGGAACGTGATAGAAGCTTAAGGCACAGCGATCCATTCTTGTCCCAAGAGTGGTAGACTTCGTGTGAGTACTCCCGTCCATGCTATGGGTGGCGACGCAAAATAGGATTCAGGGTGCACAAAAGGTCTTAGGACTGGACATCAGTGGTTGACATTGTAAGTTTCATTAGAGGTGAACTGTTTACCCTGACTGGTCAGTCATTGATGAATTATTTAAAATGTTACATAAGAAGCACTACAGTGGCAGAGCGACTGTGATTAGATTCTATGATAAGGTTCATATTATGTGAAGTACTTTCGAAAGGCAAAGTTTAGATACTTCTCAATTACCTGGAGTGCAAAATTGCTATGGTTCAAATACTTGTACATTTCTTGTAATAATCGGTTGGAATTGTCTGTCATTTCAGAGATTTTACTACAGTCATTTGTTGTGTTGAAGGACGTGAGGGGCACTTCTACTGACGAAGTTTATATCTGGTCTCTTCATTGTCAACATGAAGGGGCAAATTCCCATGAGTATCTATGATCGGAGTCGGCCAACGACATCAACCTGTCTGCTAATCCTGTTAATGCAATCATAGACATATGGTCCCCACATGATATCATGAGGGGTAGATGGATCTGTCCTTGTTGGCTTCAATGTGTCGTGAGTCCAGACGAATTCTTAGTGCCTTCCGAATGAATGTTTTTGGTCTTGTCGCTAGTAGACCCATGTTATCCTAAGTTACATCTTTCGAGTTGATAAGGTTTGGCTAATTGATAACTCCTTTCGTGCTTCTTAAGCCCGATATTTGAGATAATCCAGAGAAATTTCACTCTGAATCCTTCATGGGTAATCTTTACCTTTGTCGTGCTTCAGACACAAGTATATTAGGTCATGCACAGTGATGTGTTACTGCAGGTGGTGGAGAGCGAGTTTTATTTCGAATCGGACTGTCTTTCTTGGAGACATTAATAGAATAAGTTTTAGGTTCACTGAGGGTAGAGAACAGTTCAGTTTGTAGTGGATGCTTAGTGACCCGACCTTTCAATCCCCCCTGTGCTCTTGAAACACAGCATCTCTCTCCTCCTGTTTGACATGTAGCCACTGCGCAGCCTGTCGATACGGGATGGAAGCTTATGGTACGACTCACTGGAACGGAATGATAGCTTACGGTACAGTTGCTTGGTATGAGATGGAGGCTTACGGTGCAGCTTTGTGGTACGGGATGGAAGGTGTGGTACAGCGTTTTGGTAGGGAATGGAAACCCCTTGTACAGACGTCTGGCAATACTAGGACACAAACACTGAACGTCAAGTAAAAGTTAACCTAACTTAATGATGTACTTGGGTTACATTACGTCTCTGATATATTAACAAGCACCAGGTTTGGTTCTACATAACAGCAAAGGTATTGATAGACGTGAAAAATTGCTGACTAAACGATTCTTAGCTGTCCAAAGATCACGAATGTGCTCAACATGCGGGAAAAAACTACGTATGTCCAGCATTAAGGACAGAATAATTGAATATGATATTATGATAGGACTGTAACTTCTGAGTGGTGATTTAGATAACTTCGTCTCTGAAGAACTGTTAAACAAGATATGCCATGGCACAAGTGAATCTAAACGGATCCAAGTAACAGCCAGCAGCATTTCCCGCTTTCCTGGCATATAACTCTGACATCACCACACCAACTTATCCACCTAAGAAACTAATTACTTGCTATCTTCACCCTCAACACATAGCCAAAACCAGTGCTCTTGAACATGTACAGAGACTCCAGACTGAATACAACATAGCCCAGGGCATCTCTATACTGACGACTCTGCCACTGGGAGGACAGGCAGTGCTGCCATTGTGATCCAGCCTTAATGGTTATAGATTAAATAGAAATTGTCCACCGTACTCATCGCTCTTCATCTCCTAGAAATCACTGCTACAGACACTTTGATTATCTGTGATTATTTATCTTCTTGCTTGTCCTTAGCAACCTGAGAGTAGAGTGAAACATATTGGTCTCTGAAGCCAGACACAGAAATTCGAACATGATGGGTCACGGGATTCAAATCAAATTGTTATGGTTTCCTTCTCGTATGGGCCTCCGTGAACATGATAAAATTGATACTTTAGCCAAAGTTGCACTTAGTAAAGGTGATGTTGAAAATAACATTGGGTTGTCTGTCAGAAGCCTCACACCTTTAACTAGAAAGGAACTAACTGCAAATAGGCGAGTTCAGATAAGCACAAGTAGAAACATTTTCCATCACAGTGAAATGTGTGAAGTAAAACATGTACGTGGAAAAAGGTGATATCAGCAAATTACAAAATGTTGTAACCGCTAGACTAAGGTTACTATAGGTACTATTGGTGCTCTGGCCTACTATCTGGAGAAGTTAATCATGTGAATCGTAAAGTTTGTGGCCAGAGATTTGGATACAGAGTAGAGCACTGTCTTACAATGGGGAATGATAGAACCTTTTCGGGAAAAGGCGAAAGAAACCCTGCAATGAATGTCACAACACCTTATTGTTGATGATAAGATACCTGACACTATTATTGTATCCACTTTTCGCATCAAGTCGGTGAAACCTTTACCATATGAAAGACTATTTAATGTACGTAATGAAGCTTATGTAATGAACCAGGTTTTGTAACAACTTATGTAATGTATATCAGCCCACTCGGGTCTGGCAAAGAGCCTTTGTGACCCCTGTAATCTTTTTTGCGCTACCGCTCGCCAGATGAGCATAGGGTGCAGAATAAATTAGTCGGTACCAGCACAAATCATATTAGCCGACGTCGCCTTAGAAAGGATTTAATTATATATTCCACACTAAACGTCTTGACACTAAATGATTTAGCAAATTGGATTCTGTGTTGATTGACTAACGTCATTGCCACAATCTCCTCCCTTTCCTGACGTAAACAGACCGTCAGTCCTAATTGCGCGGCTCGACTTCCGCCATCGTACCGGAGACCTGACGCTCGGCTGCAGAAGCCACGGATTTGCTGATACTGTGTCAACCCCGGGTGAGGGAGGGGGAAGGAGGAGGAGGAGGAGGAGGAGGACAATTTGGCACCAGTGCCACTTAATTGACGTCGAGGTAGATTATACAAGATTGTTTTACAAGGAATCCGAATATATTTCGCTAAAGGACGCAAAGTAGGATTTTCACCAATTTTGATGTGTGTTGTGAATGGTTATAGATTAAGTTTTCAAAAAGGTGTTACAAAAGTTTATCTTTCTGAGATCATTTTGCCCTCACGTTATTTCTGATCTCTCGCGGACTAATCACCAGTGACTTAGCTATTCTGGAATCACTACGTGACTAACGACTTCAATCTGGATTGAGATCTACTGAACCATGGGAGTTGCAATGAGCGGTGAAGAGCAGGAAATGAGGGCAGTGAGAGGTGCCGGTCCCAGTATTTCTCACCAGGGGGAATGGTGGCCATGAGTGCCTCGGGGTGTGGGGCGGGTGCCACGTCCCAGCAGGGTGCCATCACTACTGTACCGCCAGCACGATTTACGGTGCCATCTCAGAAACACACTAAAACACGGGCGGCGCCGCTCCCGAGGGGCATCGCGGGATGTAGTCGCCCCTTCCTCGTCCGCTTCCCTTCGTCTCGGCTCTCTTGATATTTGTAGAGAGAAGGAGCCTCGGAGGTACTCTAGCACACGGTAGTCTTGGCCACTGGCGGTGGCGAGGGGGGGGGGGGGAAAGTAGTTAATTGGCCAACAGAGTGGCACTCACACAGTTCGCACGAGGTTCTGCCACAACAAGGCCGCCACACATGCCCGCAACTTGAAATGTAATTACATGTAAGTGATACGGCCCCGTCTCCTTCTGTACTTCTTGAGCAGTTCGTCTGGCCTGTTCTTTTATCCACAGCTTACCTAACATTAATACATTAACGAGGATAATTTTTATCATTCTTATCTCCATAACTTTCCTCGTCGCCGATACCACTGCTCAGCTTCGAGTTGAAAGTAACTATGGTGTACTTCGTCGAGCAGTTTCTTCAGAGAGTATGAGGTCCCCCTCAACTTGTGGGGTCCCGGCGCACATGTTCCTCTCATGGCTCGCCGCTCTGCCACAGGCAGCCACGTCTGTTTGTTTGGCGCTATTATGATTTTTTTTCCTCCCCCCAGCTCTCTGTTTGTAACCCCAGTTTACGTTCAGCGAGTGATGAGAGTGCATATGTCTTTTGTGTAGAGGAGCGGGCACAGGGTCGTTAAGATTGCTATTACTGCCATGAATCTCCCACGTCAACGCGGTGCCTCGGCGGGAACCGGAGTGTTTGTGTTTGTCTGTCTGTCTGTCTGTCTGTTTGTTTGTCGGACCGTCTGTCTTTTGGCTGTCACGGAAGATTGTAGGGATGGGGTAAGAGGGGCGGGAGAGGTTCATGGCGTCGGTATCTGGGTTTACCATGATTTTAGTGCTGGGTTGTGGCGTTGGTGTTTGGGGTTTACTATGAACTTTAGTGTTGGGTTGTGGCGTCTTGGTTTACCAGGGACAGGAATGCTGTGGCAACGTTGTCTGGATTTACACTGGACGGGGAACTCGTGCTCAGAACTGTAACTGTTGGTCGCCTCTGGTGATGTGACTGTTGTATTAACTTCTTGCCGCCATGGAGTTCTGGGTGCTTGTTGTTGGCCAAGATCTTGAGGAGTGTGTTTTATAGATGATGGATGGAGGTACTCGCAGTATGTTAGCTGACGTCTGTGGCCACGGAGTGGGGCAGTGTCGATGTCTCTGACCACCGAATGGGGTTTGGCTTGTTAACCGACTAGGGCCACGGAGAGGGGTTGTCATAACGCGTTTGTAGCCATACAGTGAAGTTTTATATTACTGATTTCTCTGTATCCACGGAATAGGGTTGTTAGTTGATGTCTGTATTCTCGAAATGGGATTGTCAGCCTGTACTATAGTACGTGGTGACTTGCTGATTTCTGTGTCCTGCGGGAGTGAGTGTCGCTGACGAAGGCATGGATGTCGTGGCTCGGGATGGCTGTTGGCTTTCTTCAATCACTCTTCACTGTTGGTTAGCCGGCCGTGAGGCGCATCTGGCAGCGGCTGGTCGGTCTGCAGATCTAAGTTAATGTCGCTTTTTATGAACCAGCGATTAAAGGCGTAATGAATGGCTTGGAGCCGCAGCTGGAGGCGTCATAACTTGTCAGGGATGTGTGACTGATCAACCTCGACTTCCTGTTGTTACCTTGCGACATATCGGGTGAAGAAGAAAAAATGGAAGAGTGTCTTTGGCATCCCCGTGACTCTTTATGTTGACATCCTCCGTGTCGTTCTACTGTATCAGCTTCGTGGCAGTCTACTTTGACAGCCACGTGAGTCTCTATTTTGACAGCCCCGTGTCTCCCTTGTTTGACAATCCCGAGTCTCCCTCTACGTTGGAAGGTCTGTCTCTCTTTACTCTAGTAGTCCCTTTGTCTCTGCTTTGACAGACCCATTCCCTCTATTCTGACAGCTTCCGTGTCCCCCTACTTTGACAGACCCCGTGTGCCTCTGCTTTGACAGCCCGCGTGACTCTCCTTTCTTACCAAGGAGTCTCGTTTACGTTGATGACCACAGTCTGTCAGCGGACGCTTGTACTGATGCTTCTATGATGAGTACTTGGGTGAAGAAAGTGACTTGTTAGGTTGATGTTCCAGTAGTGGCTGAGGTTAGGTTGGTGTTGTAGTGGTGGCTGAGGTTATTGGCCGCCAACAGTCATTTGCTCGTGAGAGAGCCCAAAGGGCCTTGACTGGCTAAGCCACATCAGGGTAGTTAACAGCTTTGAGTCTGGGAAATTGATGATTGATCTCCACATAGTTATACAATGGATGAAGGTAAAATACCCTGATGAATTCATGAACACCCATTGAACACATCATAAACCCCCAGAACACATCGTGAGCCCCATGAACATATAATGACCTTCCCTGAATACATCGTGAATCCCCTGAACACCATGAAACCCTTTGAACACACCGTAAACCCCTTCTGAAGACATGATGAACCACCTCTGAACATTTCATTAAACCTTCTCTGAACACATCATGAACTTCCTCTGAACACATCATGAACCCCCCCTCTTAACATGTCATGAACCCCTCTCTGAACTCATCATGAACCGACTTCTGAACTCATCATGAATCCCCTTCAACACACCAGGAACCCCTCTCTTAACACACCATGAATGCCCCTCTGAACACATCATGAACCCCCCTGAACACAAAATGGTATACGATGGAAATGCTTGATACATTACATTCTGCTCATGTGTATAAGGACTGAGTGTGAGCGAAGATATAAGAAGGGGAGGGAAAAAAGAGCGAGAGAATGAGGTCGACAGTGTTGAGGAGACGGTTTTATGAGCAGTGGTTGATGCTGGCGTCATTAAGTCATTGAGGGTTTGCGCAGATCAGATAAGAAATCGTTCTGGGAGAAGTCGGAAATCTGCATAGCCCTTCCGCGGGTGAGAGGTCGTCCCAGTGTTGCCATAACCGAGGGTCGTCTCTCACAGAAAAAAGGAAAAGTTAATTTCTTGCGCGTTGCGTAGCTCTGCATAATGATGATAATTTGTAAACATATAAAAATACTTCCCATTAACTTCTGTCTTGACGGTAGTATAATTATGGCCCGAAAAATTCACCGCAGTCAAGTAACGATGCGACTGACGGAACCCCGCTGTTACTTTATGTAGCTACTGGCGAGGAACAGTGGCTCTTGTGTGCCGCTGCTGGAGTAACGTGGCCTCTATGCTTCAAGTCACCAGTAGAAAAAAATGAAGAAAGATATTCCTTCCCTTCATGAAGGCATGAGACTCGTGGTAGTATGGTATTTGGCTTCAGTAGATATTCCCGTCGAATACACGTTTAGATGGGTACTTGTGTGTGTGTGTGTGTGTGTGTGTGTGTGTGTAACCCATATAATCATTCATCATGAGATATACGACATGATTAACGTTTAAAACAGGCTCCAGTGTCTCGAAGAAAAACGGTCAGATATCTAAAAATTTGCACACGCCAGACCGCCGTATGATGTCATTATAACTGCAGGATATCACCATGTCTCGCTGCTCTGTTTACACTCTCATCACACAGACTTATGAGCGAATGATCGCTGCCTGTGTTTACTTAATTACATGTTTGCACGTGATATGTAAGCAAGTTTTATCATGACGTATCAGATTATTAATGACCCCAACTTATTAGTTATCCAGCGTAACTTTACTCACTTGTTTGATCTGCATGTGTTAAGTTGCCGGAGCCATACGACTTGAAATAACTTCAGTGAACATTTGTCCTGTTCCTCTCTGGTTCTATTTTGATTACTGTAACGTTTGCTGCTGTGAAGACTGCCAACTAGTGATTGGAGCGGCTGGAGAGAACATTGAACTCGGTGCTTCTATTTTAGCTGTCTTGAGAACGTGAGTTTTATCAGTTACAAATCTTAGTGACGGCTAAGCGCCAACGGACGGCTGGGGTTTCGGTATCAGCTTTCCAAGCGATTCTCGAGGTCTTCAATGACCGCAGTTTACATCATCCTCTGGAGGCGGTATTCCAGCTCCTCTTAATATTTCACCGAGTTCCTCGCTCCAGTGTCTGGAATCTTGTAGGTCCTTGTGTACAGTGAATGGAATTCTGTGGCTCCCTGTATACAATGGCTGAAACTTTGTTGTGAACCCCTTTCAATCTATGCAGTGCCTTCACCTGCTCACCATCAGTACTTCTTTAGAATGCGCTTGGAACTTTTCACACAGGGAGGATGGGTCTGGAAAGTCTCTTAATTACTTCTCGCCTGTGATATCTTTCATCACAGTCGATGATGATATGAACATTTAATCCATTTCTAGTTGTTTGAAGATTTCCTCCCTTTCCTCTTCCTCGATTACTGAAATGTATTCAAGCTTAATTTATTGGTACTTAGGATGGATCTGTCCCTTGTATTAAGCACCTGGAATGTTCCGTCTTATCGGTGCTGGGAATGTATCATGCATTCCTCATTAGTGCTTCAAATGTATCCATCCTTTCTTACTGGAAGCTGCGACGATCTTAGCCCTTTTCATCAGCCTTTCGAGTATAGTTACTCTTTTCTGTCTGCTTGCCCTTTTTATCTGGTCATGGAATGTATCCTTCCCTTTCTCGATATTGACGGAAATGAATTTTTTCACCCTGATCATGAGTGCATGGAAGTTCTCTGGCGTTTTACGATTGGACTGATAAAACATTAGGCTGCAAACAGATAGCCTGAAGTGAAAATACCGTGGTAAAAGTGTGCTATATCGTTTTCTGGCTGTGTATTTGTGTTCCATGCACAATGTTGTCTAAACAGTTTCTCCTAAGACTGTAAGGCAAGGCCGCTTCATACTCACCCACATGATTACTTTTGGCAGATTGACATCACTAATTTTGACACTTTTCCTCGCTTTATGGCAGGTTCTTACGCAGGAGAATCACGTTCGCAGGACACTTCGAGTACAACGAAGACTGGCCCACTGGAATTTTGTCTTGCGATGGTTGTGATGCTCAGGTGGTTCTTGTGACATGAATGAAGTATTCCTACAGAACTGTAGATCTTCAATATTGATTCTTATGAGTGTGATTTCATGAAGGTTGTTACAGTAGCCACCACCTGCAACGTGTTCATTCAAGTGCTCCTCAGTGTCTCCGGTTGTGCAACTTGATGGGGAATCTCTACAGATGT
The DNA here is from genome assembly GCA_032361705.1 of Panulirus versicolor. Lineage (NCBI taxonomy): Eukaryota > Metazoa > Arthropoda > Malacostraca > Decapoda > Palinuridae > Panulirus > Panulirus versicolor. Next base: position 2,664 of record JAUUDZ010187614.1, on the reverse strand, counting down.
CTTTCTTGATAAATATGAAAGGTAGAGACTTTAAGGTTTTGCCGATATCCATTTTTTCTAACCCTCCCTTTGCTCAGCACTTGCTACATGCAGAAACATATTGTCTCCATAAGACCGTAGGAGGTAATCATACGCGATTTGTTGATCACTCGCAGATGTGCAGTCACGGACGAAGGTCCTGGGACACGATAGAAGTCACGGTACGCATCTGGTCGAAGCTGTACAAGACCCCTCTGCTCCCGTTTGTCGAGACAAAGGCCTCGGTACAACTTGGACTTTGTGTGCCCTAAGATTTTTTCGCGCGACTGTACAGTCCTTTTGTTTCCCTTTTCTTTGTGCTGCAGAGTAACCCTTTCTGAATTTGACATAAAGGCGATGTTGAAATGAGACACTCCAAGAACGCCTGCTTCAAGTACTATGTCCTTCCTCTTATCACATTTGTTTATCTTGCTCTCTGTCCTGCCTGTCCGGCAGCACCAAGAAAGTCCCTTGACGTCTCGACAGATGTTTGGAGATGATGTAGCTGCTGTTCCGTCTTGTTGTGGGAGGGGAAGATACGTTACTGTTGCAGAAAGTAATCTACGTTGTATACTGATTATAATGCTGGAGGAGAGTAGTTTTCCCCAAAGATCCTTCGTATTGACGGACCCAGTACTGGATCCTCCGGTGTGATCCACCTCAGCCAGATCATTCTCTACTCCTCCTCATCTCCTGCTTCCAGACCTTGAACACTTATGAAGTATGGTATCATCGTATTCATCCCCACCCTCTTTCATCTCACATTTCTTCCTTACCCTTTTCCTTTTTCTTGTCTTTTTAGTCTCTTAAGATTTCTCAGGACGGAGTCATGGAGATGTTGGCTCAGCAGTTCTCGACACTTTCCCCAGATAGAGCGGTGGCGCAACCCTGCTATGCAAATTCGTCGCAGCAGCAGCAACAAAAAAAAAAGAGAAATACCTTGCGGTACCATCTGGCAACGATTATCGGAGTGTAGCATCTCTCAGCTGACCCGCCATCCTCGTCCGTCTCTGCAGCAAGAATCTGCTCTCATTCGTGCGTCCGTAGAATCAAAATCAACAGCCTAGAGCAACTGAATTATCGACCCTACAACCAAGGACTCTGTGACGCCAGTGGTGTGGCTCTGGGAGACGCACCACCCTCATCTTGCATGTGGCCCGTCAATAAGTTACGTCAGCCAGCTGACAAATGGTGCAGAGCAAACGATGCCATTTACCGCAGACTTTTGCTAAATACTCTGTTTACTGTCCACGGGCCGGTGCGGCTGTCATTGACACATGGGGCGGTACGCTGCTCCACAAGTAACCGTAGACGGACTCGCAACTCGACCGCAGCTACTCACGTATTAATGGAGGGAAAGGAAGCTGTGTGATTATGTTGATGAAATGCCGGTACTGCTGTAGTATCCCCTGGTCGTCTTGCCTTCCCTCTCCTGTCTTGCGAGGCTGTGGAGGAGGAGGGAGGAAGAGTGGATAAGGAAGGAGTAGGGATGAGATATGATTAAAACATGTTGGGAGACATGTGCAGTGTAATACAGGAGACTGAATACCAGGAAGAGAGACATGGCCGTTATTCACGTCTATCATGCAACACTCCCTTCCTTTCCTTTTCCTCTCGCCCTTCTCTCTCTCTCTCTCTCTCTCTCTCTCTCTCTCTCTCTCTCTCTCTCTCTCTCTCCATTCCCTTCTTCACTCCTTCCCTTCACCCTGCTCATCTTTCATTTTTCCCTATTCTTTTCCACACCTTTCCTTGTCTCCTTCCACTTCTCCGCCTATTCCTCCCAGCACCTTCATCCTTGTCCTCCTTTTCCTCGTTATTTTTCTCTTCTTTCCCCCTAACCCTCTCCTATTCTTCCTCCGTTTCCATATCCTTCTCCTCCTTTTCCACTGCCTTCGTTCCTATCTTCCTCCTTTTACCTTCCCCTTTCCTCTTCTTTCCTTTATTCCTTCTCCTTCCCTTCTACTTTCTTTCCTTTCTTCCTCCTCCCTCCTCCTCATCCCTCTCCTCCTCTTTCCCTTCTTCCTCTCCCTTTTTCCCCTCTTCCTTCTTTCATCTCTACCTCCTCCTCCTTCCTCTCCCTCTCCTCCTCTTTTCCTCCTTCTTCCCTCTTTTGTATCTTTCATCTTCCCCTCCTCCTTCTGCCTCGCTCTCTCTTCTTCCTCCTCCTCTCCTTCTCATTTTTCCTGTTCTTGTTTCTATCCTGAGAAAAATTCTAAAAACAATAGTTATGAAGTTTTTATTAAGCTAATAATCGATCACCAAAATGGGTCTCGTAATTAAAGATCATGTTTAATAGGTCTCGCAAAGTTCTTTGGTCTTTGTACATAGTAAGTGAAATTCGAAAAAAAAGCATATATATACTTAGACTTTCAAAAATGCCTTCAGCACAGTACCACATTAAGAATGATTGCTGAGTAAAGTCAAAGCTCACAACAGGTAATCAAATCAGCGTGTGGTTATTAGGCTAGCTCACAGTTAGCAAACAATGTGTGGTATTAAGGTAGGGGAGTGTCCACCTGGCTTCACGTGACGAACCACGTACCACCGGGTCGGTCCCAGGACCCATACTTTCATTATCAATGTTGATGGCCTGCAGACAGAGCTCTCGACTGAAGACTTCTCAAAGTTAGATCGCAATGAGATTCA
>JAUUDZ010187504.1:0-18057 GCA_032361705.1 Panulirus versicolor | reverse complement strand
TCTTCCAAACTCAGTCACCAACTTCTGCAGTTTCTCACTTGAATCTGCCACCAGTGCTGTATCAAACCCTCTCATCCCTCATAGACTGCATACTCACCCCATCTCCAAAACTCGTACATTTACTTCCCTCATCACCTTATCAATAAACAAATGAAACAACCATGGTGCCATCAAACACCCCTGCCACAAACCAACCTTCTCTCTTCCTACTTGTACACATGCCTTACACCTTCACTGCTTCTAGGAGCTTTCCTCTCACACAGTATATTCTGAAGACCTTCCATAAGGCATCTCTATCCATCCTACCATATGCTTTCTCCAGATCCATACTCACACAGTATATTCTGAAGACCTTCCATAAGGCATCTCTATCCATCCTACCATATGCTTTCTCCAGATCCATAAATTCTACATACAAATCCATCTGTTTCTCAAGTATTTCACATACACATTCTTTAAAGTAAACACCTGATCTCCAATCTGATGCTCTGTACATGCCTTCACCCTCCCAATCACTACCCTCCCACACAACCTATCAGGTGCACTCACCAAACTTTTACCTCTGTTCTCTGAATACTCACCTTTATCCCCCCTTGCCTTTTATACAATGGCACTATACATGAATTCCAAAAATCCTCAGGTATCTCACTATGATCCTTACTTGCAGTGAAAATCTTTACAAACCAATCAGCAATGCAGTCACCCCCTTCTTAATAATTCAACAGCAATACCATCCACTCCAGCCACCTTGACTCATTTCATCTTATGTAAGGCTTTCATCACCTCTTCTCTCTTCACAAGACCACTCTCCATGACTCTCGCTTCACAAACCATCCCAACACTAACATCCTACCTCTGCCACCCTACCATAAAACACATTCAGTCCTTGAAAATACTCACTCCATCTCCCCCTCACTTCATCACTACCTGTCACCACTTCCACTTCTGCCCCCTTCACTAATGTTTCTATTTGTTCTTTTGTTTTTTAAACATAACCTCCTTCCAAAACAATCTTCCTCTCCCCAACTCTCATTTGACCTCTTTTTGAACCCCCTGCACCTTCTTCCTGACCTCCTGCAACTTCTTTTATGAATCCCCCACTCATCTGCTCTCCTTCCACATAAGTACAGCCCAAATTGCTTTCTTATCTCTTTCATTAGCAACTTTGCTTCTTCATCCCACAACTCACTACCCTTTTCAATTTGCCACTAAAATTCAACATGCCACATGCACCTCTTACACATGCCAGCACTGCTTCTCTAAGTACCTCCCATTCCTCAACCACTCCCCTTGCCTCATTTACTCTCACCTTTTGCCATTCTACACCCAATCTCTCCTGGTACATATAGTATATATGTATATGTTGAGTAGATATTTCATTTATTTACCATTAGCCAGGAAAAATTTTAATGAAAGAGTCCTGGTGTAACCCAAGACCTTTCTAAAGGCTCCCACAGCCCAAGGGTGCACTATTTCCAGTAGCAGGAGAAATATTGACTCCTTTTGGAGGGAGATCTTTGACGAGACTATACTACCAATGATATACCCTTGCCATAGGTAACTTTTCACTTGTGGTGTACCCTTGAGCAGGCAGACTCCTGGTAAAACCAAATATCTATATTCAAATCCAACTTTTTTCCATCATATAAAAATAAAACCAGTCAGCTGATGAAGAAAGAGAGACCTATATCAAATAACATTTGTAAAATATGGAGCTCCATTTTCTGGCACTGAGATTTGTTGAAAAGCAATCTTTAGAAATTCATGTGTTCCATCTTGGATACTGCAAATATTTTGAATCTGCTTCTGAAATGCATACCAAAAGAAAACCTGAATATCACTGGCACATATTTATCCATAAAGTAAAATCTTTTATTGAAACCATAAGTAAGCTACAACATGAAAGTATTGAATTTCCTTCAAAATGACAGAATTTTAAAGCTGCAAGCCAATCAGTGCCTTTCAGTTTGAAACTTCCTAGACAGTACATGAGAAATCAGTATGTTATGCATTTTGTTGGGGTTGGCAGTATTGAGTATAATCATTTTTTTATAGAGTTTATAAGTACACACATCTTTAAAGTTTTCATACTACACTCTTTGATAAAGTAACTTTTAATGAATATAAGGGGTATATAATAAAAGTAACAAGAGATTCATTTTCAACAAAACATCTAAAAAAAAAAAAATAGCAGGAATGTTGCTGCTACTGGGAATACTGACATGATAAACTTACAGTTTAGCACAACCACTTGTTCCAGAATTGGAAATCTCTATTATCTCTGAATATCCCTTAATATCTACTTTGATAAATATATTCTACAGAATATATATATATATATGTATAGATATATATATATACCTATGTACATATGTACAGATGAGATAATAAAATCCAATTCTTGATTTTAATAGCCTGTCAATTGGGGAAACAAGAAAAGATGAAAACAATACTGGAAAAGTAATTTAACTTCAAAATGAAAGCTACTTTCATTCTTAAAAATGGCTCTACAGCTAAGGACATGAAGAATCTGACTGAGGAAAATACAAGTTTTTGTTAAGAATATTATCTTTCTGGGTATTTTTTCCAAATAAAAATTCTTTTTGAATAACATCCCATTGAAGATCTACCCAAATTGAAGAACGAGTAGCATAGAAACATTAAAAAGCAAAATTTTTTTTTTGACAAGTTGGCAGGCTGTTATTCACTACTGTGTGCGCACAGGCAGTCACTTCAAAGCTAAATCTTGGAATGAGCTAACCCTTCTCTACTGGAAAGGTGCCACATTACAAAAGTGGGAGATGGCATAAAGAACGTCTTTTAGTAAACAAATCACCTATTACAGGAACATTTGTTTCAACTTCAGAGGTAAAACGAACAAGTACAAAGGGGAAAGCTAGGCATAGTGCATCAATAACAGTAGTACAGTATAAAAAAAGTGGTGACCTATCATATAAAATCATGTGATCATTCATTTCACAAATTTTGTATCTTCTGAGTATTCTTACATAATTGGATTTCATGACAGACTACAAGGTTTTATAATCTTTGGTAAAATGGCCATCACTTCCAAATGTCTTGAACTTTAACTTAAGTGGCATTGCTAACGGTTTCCCATGGTTTGCATCAAAACCCATTCAGCAATACAACAGTAGGGATTTTGCATTAAAAAAAAAAAGTGTTTTTAGGGGAAAATCTGATTTTCTTTGGGTGGGGTCCCATGAGCAAATGAAAATCTCCTTTGATCTCTAGGGGGTTGGCAGCCTCCAATAACCTCCGATTCCTCACTTCAGTAATCACCCAAACGGTAGTCATGGCACTAGCTTGTCACGAAACACCCATCCAATCAGCTGGCTCCACCCAGCAATGACGTTAATATCAACCCACCTAGGTGGAACTGCTCAGCCATGCAGGTTGACCACCTTAAGATTCCTGTGACCAGGATATCACTGACGATGACTACCATCAGAAAAGAGATGTTTCTCATGAAGGAAGGTAGGATGTGAAGCACTAAAAATTTCTCACAGGACACCAACTTGGAGAAAGAGTTTTTGATTCTCTGAACACTTTTTTTGCCAGGTCTATTGTTCTGTGAGCTAACATAAGCATAACAAAAGGGAGGGGAAAGGTAGGATAAAAGCTTTTTAAAAGGAAAAATATGACCACTTGCATAACCATGGCTTTGGTCAGCACCTTGCTGAAACTGCTCTAGCAAAGAGGCTTAAACGAGCAAATAAACCAGTCATGAATCAAAACAAAGACTTTCCTTTGAAGAAAGGTTCAAACAGCCCGGGCATTCCTGAAGATTTCAGAGTATTGGCAAAGATGTAAGTGGACAGTAAACAATTCAGGTAAGTGGTGTCCTTGAAATGGGCAATATAATATAACAGGATTAAAGTCAAATGTATTTATTTCTGAAACTCTGTAATGCTATTCTCGTGTTCTGAGGGGGCCCTTTCTTAACTAGACAACTTTAAGATTCAACCCCAACACAAATGATCAGAGGAAAAGAAAGGTTTTCTTAAAAAAAAGACAAAAAACAAGAGGGTCCTGTAAAAGCTTAAAAACCCCTGATCCTTACAGTGAAATTCTAAGCTCTTTCAGATTACTTACATGGAACTTTAAAAAGCTCCCTCCAAAAAAAGTATGGAAAAAAAAAGGGTTTCAAACCAATAGAAACTGTCTGCATAGACATGAACATTATGAGGCAAGTGACTCTAGCACTCCCATTTTTCAAAGAAAAAAAAAAAAAGGGGGGGGGGTTAAATACATGGAAAAAAAAAATTGGATACACATCTAACTCCTATAGAGGTAGTCTAGTATAGTAACAATGTGATATAGGCCAAGATGAAATGTAAAACTGACAGCTTTACACCATGGACAACTCACTTGGAACTAACAAGGTGAATGACCTAGAAAAAAATCACAGTACTGTATCTCAAGAAGTCAACTCACATTTTGGAAAAATTTGATATTTCTAGTTTCACAGCTCCAAAACCATACAGCACCCATGGCCAATGTCCTTATCAAATGATGGAGACATCATTGACAAGAAAATATTCTGCAAAATGAGATTCCTTACGGGTCTACCCAAAAAGAATGGATCTAGATGAACTCTGCTGTCATGAGCACCATTCACAATAGAATGTTAGCCCAAACAGTGCATGCTCCTTACAAGAATGGAAAAGGTCTTGGCTACAGCAAGTGTTTTTTTCATGGAACCTAAACATCTAAAGAACGTTATTACTTCTGCTTGTAACTTTTTCTACATAAACCATGTAAAGCCCAAACTACTGCCTAGAATAAGATACCCCAAGAGAAACTTCTGAGAAAAAGTCCTTGGTGTCCAAAACAAAACGCTTTCAGGGACATTTCTACTGTACGTCTCCATGGCTACTGAAATCATAAATCATAGTGTAAGCAGGTCCAGATTAAGGAGAATGGTTATCCAAGTGTAAATTAAATACTAAGGATAAGATTTTAACAGTCTTGGGCATAAAGAAAAAAGAAGGAAAGATTTCATATAATCTGGAAAAGCCCCTCTATATGGCTAGTAGCCTTGCCATGACACTGAGCTGCCAGATTACTTGGCAATCTAAGGAAACTTTTGTGGTCAATAGAAATCTGCTCCCATAAAGTAAAAATGTGGATCTCACCTTAAAGTGGTAATGAAATGAAATGTCTTTAATGGGAAACTGTGGATCTTACCTGAAACTGGTAATAATCTGAAATGTCTCGAATGAGGAACTGCTTAGCAAGAAAAAGTATATGGCTTCTGACAGTCCTAAAAAAAGGCACTATCACACCAGATTTAAAAAAAACTGTAAAGCTGACATTCCAAAAAGACATCAGTTGGGTTACCATTTGTTCCCAAACTTACATACCAACAAAGGATGGAGATCATGCCCATAATAATTATATAAACTTTTCCAAACTAACTGTACAACTGCCAACAGAGGGGCTCACACTCTGCAGAACTGGCATTATCAATTTTTCTTTCCAAGCAGGAAAAAATCAAATGAACAAGCTTAGAATACATTCTTTTTGTGCCAGTCCATCCAGGAAAAGAAAAAAGCACAGCAAGAAGTAACATCTACTAGTTATATGTCTTTTCAACATCTTGTCTAGCATATAAAGGTTTCACCTGATGGGGGAACGGAGGTGATAAGGGAGTCAACTTCAACCTGACCCTGTAAGTCTAAAAATGAAGTTCTTAAGCTAATCCAGACTCAAAGGGGACTATTCTTCTCTATCAATGAAGGCAAATGTTGTCAAGGTAATTCCCTTTAAAGGTGCTATTTAGACTAGAATTATCAACACCTAAGGCCAAACAAGACCACTAAAGGTGCAATTAACCGCGATAAAGGCACACGGGTGCTCCTATCCAAACATCATAATACCAATGCCTGCTTCTCACACGAATGACAGTATCATCCACTAACTGGTTATCCCTGTACTTCTCAAGGAGTACAGGGATACAGGAGCAAGGAATACAGACAATTCTCCATAACACAACTAGAGTCAAGTATTCTACATATCTAAAACCCTTTAATCTCAGTAGGGAAGCACAACCGAAAACTCTCAACTACTGCAGATGCAGTGGACTTTGAAAACAACCCATTAGGTGTCATTAACATTTTTTTTTTAACTGGGTCAGATACAGTAACTACCGTTATGAAGCATCACAGTGAAGTTGTGAGGCGTTAGACCTTACTATTCTTCAATGATCTTAAGCCTGGAAGATGGTGGACCATAACCTTTTGGGGCCTTAATCCGAGTCTGTTTGTGGCCACTCCACACTTCATGAAAAATGTTAAAATGTTAAGACTTTAGGGTGTCTAGGACTGCATTTCCTGCATTCTGAATGCTGCCAAATAATAGTTGGGGCAATGAGCTCTGAAAGTGAACCACTATCAAAAAGATTACATCCTGACCATGAATATATATATACTAGCTAAGCCTAGATCCTTGTAACTTTTCTCGTCCCGAAATTCCCATATGACATACGAAAACCATAAGGTAACTCTCTAGACCAGTTCCTCCGACACCTTCTTACACCACCTGGTTCTCATTAGATTCGCCATTATTCTTCCAAAAAATTCATACCATATCAATTTTATATTAACACAAATCCATCCTAAACATCGCACCTAAGCTACACAAGATACTCAAATCTACAACCCGTACAAATCTACCATTCTAGTCAAGGGGAGGAAAAACAAAAAATACAAATCACGTTATTTAAATCCAGGGCCTCTCTTTATCATGGGAATTACGACAATGTAAAATCTGTGCAACATAATAACTGTGAATGCAAAGTTACGAACATTTAACGTGAAAATACAAGGACACAGACAAATGCATATACGTTACCTACTGATTCATACCCGATGCATTATGTAAAAAAATATCTGTAGGGTATAATAACAAGATGGTTCATGGACCACATGCATTAGTGACAGCTTAATGTGGCTTCACAATTATCTTTAATACCTGTAGACGGCAAAATTTTTTTTTTTTTCGACTGGATGTACTTTGACGTGACAGCCTATACCCTTCTCCCCAAGAAAAAACAAATGAATCGTAAGATATATCTACTATATTCTCTTTAAAGACCACGCTCGATATGAACTACAAAAAAAAAAAACAAGATCATATCCCCACACCGTCCACAAAAGAGAGTTAAAAAACCATAGAATACAAAACGACCAAAATGAGTTATTAGTAACGAGGGGACCAGGAGGAAGGAAGGTGTTGCTTTAAGCCAGGGATCAGCAGACTACATAAACATGGAAAAAACTAACTTAAGTTTCCACATTAAAAAAAAAAAAAACTCACAGCTTGTACGTGGTAGATGATATAACCGTACCTTATCATATGGTCCAATAGACAATCTTGAGGGGAGAAAAATGTCTTAAGGCTTCCAGCGTCGTGTGTGGAGGCAGACCAGCGAACTATATGAAATGTTGTGTGACCCCAACGCGTTTGGTGAGCTACTGAAGCCGGAGATGCCTAAACTTCCACACATCTCGCCTAACGTCACTAGTGACATGTGGTAACAGTCCACAAAGGAAGAAGAAAAAAAAATTAGATCACTTTTAGTTGAGACGCGCAACGACAGAGTGCGACACCGGCGCGCGCGTGTCGTCTGCCACGTTCATAATTCCACATAACTTTCAAATCGTGGCTTCCAATGGCACTCGTCGTATATTGGAATAATAAGAAAAAAGTATTGTCTACCTACTTACATTTGTATCTCTAAATTTCAGAGATCAGCGCGGTATACGAAAATTCGTCTTTACTTCCACTACTTGTTCAACGGCAGGTACAACATGGTGTAAGGTTGTTCGGTTGTTCCTACCTGAGGACGTATCACTGTGTCAGCAGTAACTTAAATCTCCGGCTTTGCAGTCCTATATACATATATAATCATAATCATTACTCGGTAAATATCTTACAGCGCACATCATTCTCATTATCATATGGTATTTTTACTTTTTTCTGTGTTTACGTTTACAAGCAATATGACAGAAAATGGCGTGTACATCTTCAAAGAAGTTGCGCATGAGGGGTACACGCTTGGTAATTACTGTATTGAAGATTAACGTTTTATTTTTTTTACCTAATTGATTACATTTTTATAATATTCCTTTCCACTCGAGAGCTCAAAATCGCTAAGACAAAGGCAAAGGGGAAAGAACCAAAATAATATAGTTGTGGATAATGTTTGTAAATCATTAAAAAAATAATGGATACGAAATATAAAAACAAATGTTCATAATCAACTAGTTACAAACATGTTGGGTAATACACAAATAAAGCTTTCTATTTTAAGAATTTCGTTACCCCAAATACCTTTTCAAGAAGTTATTATCCCTAAAATTAAGCCCACTTTCTGCAATGGGACCTTTGCCATTTTCTGTGGTGGTCATTTCTATAGTACATCGTTCACACACACAGATGGCGTTGTTTACAAGGCCCTCGAAGACATGCGTATGAATGCATTTTCCAATTGCACTGACTTCAATCTTTATCTTTCTTCGTGGCTGAGTAGCTGGCGGAATGTTGACGTCATCGCTTGGGTGGAGACATCTGATTGGCCAGATGATCTGAAACGACCTAGTGCCGTAACCACCGTTTGGTTGGGTGACTCACGATGGGTGTGGTGTAAAAGCCCACCAGAAGTGGGATGAGGGGGTTGGAGGATTCTCGTTAGCTCACGCGACAACGGACCCAGAGAGAAATTACACTTTCCCCCACACATCATGATACAGAATGGACACAATAGTCTTGAATATGATGGAAGTGATATGCTGCTTTGGTGAGAATATATAAAATCTTATTTACAATAAAAATGAGTTTCGAACCCATGAAAACTATTTCTTCCCACATGGAAGGCCACTGGCTAAAGGAAATAAAAGAACCTCACTGTCTTTGGTGATAACATGGAAAAAATTACTAAAAAATCATCAGATAAAAACCCCCTATGGACATGATCATCTTGCATGAACCATTAATCGCCACCATTCTTTCTGCAGATGAACACTTGCTTAACAAATCCAAAGTGATAACACAACCAACTTGTTCTTATGGAACCCCAATAACACTTAAGACGGTAAACAGCAGCATGGTTACAAAGAACATATGGAGACTTGGTAACTGGCCTCTGCTATATATATAGAAAAATCCTTTTTATTAATTCTGGACACATTTATTCCAAATTGATTCAAAAAGTAAGTGACATGAGCATAGCCAATTGGAGGACAGTGGGGAAACTCTCAACCTTGAAATAAAAAAAAATGGTTAGGAAGAGATACCTGGGAAATTCCATAAGCAGTAGATAAGTTTGTCCTGAAAATCCAAAAAAAGCTAGTCTGGACTTGAATGTAACCAACAGATATACTCTTGAAAAAAATCAATCCTGGTAGCTTATATTGCATCAAGTTAAAAAGGTAATACAAAATGTCTCTTTGCATCTAAAATTTTATCATAAAATACTGCATATCTCCCAAGGTAGTGTACTAATGTGTCTGTCTTATCTAAAAATCTAAAACAAGTTTCTTGTAGAATAATTGAAATTTTTTTTTATCAGTAAGATGAGGTTGGTGCTCCTTAAAAAATTCAGTGTTCTACTTTAAAATGTTTTAACAATTTTAACCAGCTGAAACTTGGGCTACGGTAGCTCAATAAGTCAAAAGTGAAAGGACTAATTCTACTGTGAGGGTGGGAATGGACACTGTCAGAAGGATTGAGAAAGCAGTTTCCCATGAGAACGTAAAAGTCCATTTGCAGTCTTGTCAAAGGAAATCCCTTTAAAAAAACACGAACCAAACTACAATATCAGTCATACCTGTGGTACTACATTCAAATGAAGTTGAACTCATGTAAAAACCAAATAAAGAAAGGATGAATTGTTGGAAGGCTGCACAATGTCAGCCCACAAAGAAACAGCCTAATGCAGTACACTAGAGTCAGCAATTCAGATAACTACACTCCTCAGCTGCATTGGGATTCTTGAGAGAAAAAAGTTTAGGTCTGAGGGTAGATGTGTTAACTGGGCTTTTAGCTCTGCCAGATCTATTTCTAGTGAAGAAGCATTTAAAGAAGTGAGAGGCCATTCCAGCTAACATTCTAAGAATGATTACATAAAACTCAGAACCTTAATTGCTTTACCAGAAATCTCTGTACATAGCTGTGTCAGGCTGGTGAATGCGCTATTCACCTTGTTTATGCTGATGAGGATAGTATGTGCTGGCTTTTCTCTACATAGGATGAGGTTGGGAAGAGAAACAACCTCCTCTGTACACAAGGGAAGCAAACCTTGCTATCATATCAAATGCACCTCCATCAAGCTAAAATGTATACTGAGCTATACAGCTCTGCTGCTTAGAACATATTCTGGCTTTCCTCTGTGCTAAGTAACATTCTTTAAGGAAAGTAACACTTATGTCTCCTGAAGGGGTAAATCTCTTAGTTTGGCAGGTCATACAAAACACCTATGATGCAAAGTTGTACAACTGTCACTTTTCTTTGTTTTAAAACAACACAGCAGGTCTCTTAGTGTATGCTTTTTTTGGGTGGTACCTGCTGTTAAGGTGTCTATGTTCCAAGGTACAGTAAATTCTTAGGAGCAAAGATGAAAGCAAAGTTGAAGCAGTACCCCATGCTTCAGCGAGGTAGTGCCAGGAAAACAGAAAAAAAAAAGGCCACATTCACTCACACTGTCTCTTGCTGTCATGTGTAATGCATTGAAACCACAGCTCCCTATCCACATCCAGGCCCCACAGACCTTTCCATGGTTTACTCCAGACATTTCAAATACCCTGGTTCGGTCCAGTGCCAGCACATTGACCCCAGAATACCACATCGTTTCAATTCACTCTATTCCTTGCATGCCTCTCACCCTCTTGTATGTTCAAGCCACCGACTGCTCAAAATCTTTTTCACTCAATCCTTCCACCTCCAATTTGCTCCCCTTTCTCCATTCCCTACGTCACCTAACCCCATAGGAAATAGCACCACTCCCTTTCCATGGTTTACTCTGGACGTTTCACATGCCCCAGCTCAGTCCATTGATGGTACACTGATCCTAGTATACCACACTGTTCCAATTCACTCTATTCCTTTCGCCTCCTGCAGGTTCAGGCCCGATTGCTCAAAATCCTTTTCACTCCATCCTCCCATCTCCAATCTGGTTTCCCTGTTCTCCTTGTACCCTTCACTTCTGAAACATATCTTGTCAGTCAACCTTTCCTTACTCATTCTCTCCACAAGTCCAAACAATTTCAGCACACCCTCTTCCGCTCTCTCAACCACATTCTTTTTATGAACACATCTCTCTTACTTTTTCATGACTTACTTAAACCACCTCACACCATATGCTGTCCTCAAACATTTCAATTCCAGCACACCTACCCTCCTCCAAACAGAATACCACATTTCATCACACCCTCTTCAGCTCTCTCAACCACACTTTTTATTGCCACACCTCTCTCCTGCCTTTTCATGACTTACTTGTTCAAACCACCACACTCCACATATTGTCCTTAAACATTTCAATTCCAGCTCATCCACCCTCCTCAGCACAGCCATATCTATAACCCATTCCTTGGAGCTACTTAATACTGTTAGGACTACTATAACTTCAAACATACCCATTTTTGCCCTCTCAGATGAATCTTTCTTTCTACAAGTTCATCAGTGTTCCCAGAACTTTTGCACCCTCACCCACCCAAAGACTTACTTTTGCTTCCATGGTTCCATTTGCTGCCATGTCCACAACCAGGTATCCAAAAACACTTCACATCCTCCAAGTTTTTTCCATTTATAAGCTAGGTACCCATTTCACCAATTTATTGACCAGCCCATAGGAGAGGACAAACAGCTGGGTTGTCTGAGGAATGACTGCTGTGAACAGGATTTGAACCTGTATGGACTGAACCCTAGGCAGCCTGAGAATGTTTCACAGTTAGCAACGCTAACCACTACTGCTACAGATAATGCTGAATTGAACACATAGCTGGATGTGGGCTGACTTGTTCAGATATATTTGACCTTTGGATTTCCAAAGCAAGTATTCATCAGTAAGAGAGATAGTGACAAGCAGTGGTTTGTGCAAGGTGGTCCTATCCTTTGAGGCAGATGGCAGTCTTACTTTCAGATTATTATGGGATATGGTCTTATCATTCACAAAACAGTGTAGCTCTGTTGTTTCCCCTGCTCATGGGCCATATTCTCTTCAAAAGAAACCCATGTTTAGTATTTGTATACTCTGTCTTTCAATGCAGACATTATAATCCAACCTGTTGCTCCTAAGTTGTATCTATAAAAGATTAAGGAAACTAATTCTGAAAAAATAAATAAAATATGCCTGAGGTAAAGATGAAAATATACATATCTAAAAGAACACACATAATCTATTTAGTGTATAAACTAAATATCTTGCTCTAAAAACAACTATACAGAAATTTTAATATTCTTGTGATATGTAAACCTTTAAAAATAATCTCAGATTAAAAAATAATCTGACTACAGATGGAGGGTATAAAGGATGTAGCATTTTCAAAAGTATATACTATTCATCTTATGCCATTTCCTGCCTCGTGCAAGGTGACGTAAAAATAGCCAAAAATTATAGACAAATTGCACATTTCATATTAACACTATACTTTCTATGATACATTCTGTAAATCAATACCTCCCTATAATTCTGCACTATTATTTTCCTGAGCCTTAAACCAATACTATGTAAACAGTTCATTAACAAATATACAGCAAAGTATAACTATACTGTACATACTAGCATAAATAACTTATGTTAAAATTGAAGTAAACTCTGAGGTAAATTAGAATGTATGAGCATTCCGACAAACTCCACAGCCAAGAGCAAATTCTTCTCCAGTGGGCGGATGCTGGACATGAAGAGGACACTCCTCACCCTCCATCTGCTGAGCTCGGGGACCTAGTCAAAGAACAAAACCAAAATGGAGGGATGTTAATCTATTTCTCTATATTTTTCCTAGTTTCATCAAAATAATCCTTGTCATGTCTTAAAAATGTTAAATGCAGTTTTTTATGAATATCTTAAGTGATTTAATAATCATACATACAGGGAGAACCTCTATTATCTGGCATTCTATGATTCAGAAATATCCATGGTTCGCACAGTTACTCTGGGGTATAATCAGTTTCAATGGAAATGTATGAAAGAAAGCTCAGTAACTGTTTTAACCACTGTTAGTGGGTTGGCCAATGTTTAGAGATGTATCCCTATCACTTACATGTGTTATGCTTATGTACATTTTTTTTATCAATTTCATCATACACATTTGCCACTTCCCATGTCAGCAAGGCAGCATTAAGAACATATGATTGAGCTCCTAAGGGAATATCCTCACTTTTTTTTGTGGCATACAAAGCCAATGCAGGGCAGATTCACGAGCATTATACACTTGGTCTGGGGCTAAGATTTCTGCTGCCACTAACTGTGCAAATTCATCTACAAACTTTGTCACTGCTTTGTGACATGTAGTTAATGTAACAAACGACCAAAGGTTGACTGTTGGCTTTGGTCGACTCGTTACTATTGTTGTTTTACTGTTATCGTCAAGGCAGCCAGCCCACGCTGTGTCGGTCTCAGCCAGGCAGTTAGCTCATGCACTCTCTCTTGCTCTGTACATACTGCTGTTGGTTGTTTAACAGAGAACTGACGTTTTTCACCTTTTAATACAACCTTACACTATGTTTTTCACCGCATACACTATGTACTGAAATTCCATGTCTTGACTTAAACTTATGTAGTCCTAATCTAGCTTTAGTTCTCTATTGAATACTTTGGCTTGCTCGATAAGCATCTTCCCAGAAAAGCTTACATCTTCATTAAATGGGATCTTAAACCACTTTTATAAGTGCACTGTCTAATTCTGTACTTCTGGCACCTTTCAAAGTTTTCCAAAACTTTAAACTTTTCTAACTTTCATCTTCAGCTAAAAAATGAATATATGAAATTAACAGCACTAGCAATTAGCTTGGCTGCAGTGTAAACAGATTTTGGTGCCTTAGCGCTGCCCTGGTGGTAGATCCATAAACTAGTGGCAGCAGATTCAAAACGTGCCGGACCATGGAAGTTATTGGACCACAGAATGCCAGATTAGAGAGGTATAACCTGTATATACTTAGAGAAACAGAAGGATTTGTATCAACTGATATAATCTATGTAATTGTACTTAGTTTAATCTTTTTGTATCTGAGTTTTATCACTCCTTTAGTAAGCATCTCTGTCTCTCAGTCACTTCAGCATTCTTAGGGCTCTGAAAAACTGAGGTCCACTGTTATATGAGATGTATAATATCAGATATAATCTATCTCATATTTCTATTAGTGACAAGAGTGAACATACCTCACCTGTATTTTAGTGAAAATATAACTATCCTTAACTGCATGGGTAATCATGATTGGAAAAGTAAATAGCAAAAGGTACGAAGCTGTATGCAGCTTTCATAGATCTGAAGAAAGCATATGAAAGTCAAGTGGAATGCTTCATGGGATAAGTTAAGGATATATAGGGAAGATAGACAACTGTTTGATGGTGTGGAAGCCTTCTATAGAGTAGCAAAAGCATGTGTAAGAGTGAATAGCGAGTTGAACAAAAGGTTTGGTATACATGGTATGGCAGGGTTATGTGATGTATTGATAAGAAAGCTGAAAGCAAAACTAAGGAAAGGGGGTGGAGAGATGAGGAGTGGTGGTAGGTAGAGAGGCTAGTAACAAGCTTGTTTGGGGATGATACTGTGTTGTTTGCTGAGAATAAAGAGATGCACAAGGTTGCAAGTGTGTTTAATGATGTGTGTAAGCATATGCAATTGAAGGCAAAAGCAAGTATGAGTAAAGTTGTTTAATGAAAGTAGAGATTTTGTAAAACCCTAATGAGCGAAAGATGAAAGTGTAGTAAACTGATTTATAGATATGGGGTAGAAAGACTGGAAGAGGTGAGAGAATTTAAGTATTTAGGAGCTGTCCTTGGTAAGTTTGGTGACATGGAGGGAGAGGTATAGGAGATAGCAGTAGATGGTAAAAGAGTCATTGGGTTCTTTAAAAGAATAATGAAGGGTAGAGGTGTAAGTATGAAAATGAAAGAATTAAGGGACACCACAGTCCTCCCAACCCAGACCTATGCAGCCAAAACATGGACAAGGAATGAGCTACAGAAGTCAAGAATCCAGGCTGTGGAAATGAGCTATTTGAGGATAGCATGTGGTATGACCAGACAGAATGAAGAAAGAAATGAAGGGGTGTATGAGATGTGGTACGGCATGGAATATAAAGGGTATGAATTGTGGACTAGTTAAGTGGGTGAAAAGCAATATCTTAAGGTGGATTGGGCAAGTGGAAAGAATGCAAGATGTGGTGTTTCCAAGTGTATGACAGCACGATTAAAGGGGTTGGTGTGACATAGGGAAATAGAGGGAAGGAGTACTAGAGGAAGAGAAACGGTGGAAGTATGCCTGGAATAGTTTAAGTGCAGGGGGGGGGATGTAAGGACAGGCATAAGTGGAGACTTTTTGCTGTGGCCACCCTCAGGATGGGAGTTCCTTGGGAGAATGGTTATTACAGATACAGACAGAGACAGAGATGGATAGACAGATCATATATGAAGGATTTCTGGCCAAAAACACTGTCAACAGTCACTTGAGATTGCTAGTTACTCAAAAATATACAGTAAATGGAAGAAGTCAGTCATGATGAACCTTCAGGATATTTGTAACAGAGTGAACATTAACTACTAACATCTCTGAAGGGATATCTATTCAAGCTTAATGATACCTTTAAGTAGATTTTTAGGCATTAAGCCTCACATCTTTATTTCAAGGCTGCATGTTAAGCTTGGGCGATGGCTAAGGTAGCAGTGCAAGATAACATCTCCATGGAGTCATCCTCTAACCATGCCAATGAGAGCATATTCTCATGAGTTTTCAAGGAGGAAAATTGAGTACCATTTGGATAAATTTAGAGGATCAAGCAGATGATCCTGAATTATTTGATGATGATAATCTGTCTTCATATCAAGTGGAGAGTGATCTTATGGACAAAGGCTCATTCAGCATTGAAAGCTGACCAAGATGAGGCAGAAAATTTTCCAGCACAAGTGGAGGCAATGCTGCCAGTGTCCACTTGATCTTGACAGCACAATGTCTAACTCGTGAGGCTGTTGATTTTATATCACAGTTTAGCTATTTTGAAAAAATACCAATAAATCACAATGATGTTAATAAAAAAAGATTTACAATACAGTATAATATACATAACATAATAATAATTGTTAATAAATTTTTTGGTGTAAAATAAATGATAAACTATGCCCAGTGGGAACTTCCTTGACAGTCAGGCCTCACTCTCACACTTTAGTACATTGGGATGAAACATCTATAAAACCTATAAACATTTTAGAGTGAAAGTAGTTGACAACACATACCTCTGAAGTTTTTTCTTTTCATTGTTAGGTGGTCATTTTTGAAATTGTATGGCTAAAGCAACTTGAAAAATGTAAATTTTGAGGATGGAAAGTAAAACTAATTGAAATCTTTACGGGTTAAACTGGAAAAGTAGTAGAGGAGTAGGTGAACTGTGTATCCCTCTTATTTCCAGTTAAGGAGTATCCAGAATTGCTATAGCTGATATAATGAATAGGTGGGATGAATTATGTAAAAGTTAGAAGGAGGTAGATATTACAGATGGTGATACAAGTAGATGATTATCATCCTGTATGATTCAGGTTGAAATCTGCAGAAACTACTGAAGAGGTTCTAAAAGATTAAAAGAAGAAATCAAAATCAGATTACAGATGACAGACAGATAATTGTAGGCAGGGCCTCTGAGAGGAATTTTATCACAGGGTACAACATTTCTTTCACGTCCCCCTCCCTTCTCCATTAGTCATCCTGTTTTTATCCACTACAGTTTTATGCCAAGTGCTTTAAGAATATTCTAACTATGCAGGCTCACACAAAATGTGAATGCTAATCTTCAATATATGCAAAAATTTTCTAAGATCCCAGGAAATTCCTGATCCCTCTTTTGGACCCTTGGGCCCGGGTACAATATGCCCACTGCATCCCCCGTCTCATAGGCCCTGATTATTTGTGGGAATTGGAAATGAGCAAATGATATACATATAGAAGAAAAAAAACAGAGATGCTAAAAATTATATTATTGTGTTATCTTTAACTGTAAAATACAAGCAGAAATAAAGTGCATAACTCTAAATCTGTGTCTGCAACAAATGCTTTAGAATTTTGCATGCAAACTCTAACTTGCAAGGAATTTGTACATGAATCAAATACATATGATTCTTTACAAATAAGAATGCTTGAAAGACTACTCATCACAGCTGTAACATGAATGAGGCTAAAGAATGAGAATAAACAATAAAAGAAAGGAAGTTATATGGAGGAAACCTTTTCTATAAATCTATATTCACACTGAAAAAAGAGAAATACATTAAGTGTTGTCAACCAACTCAATAAGTCACTGCCTCATACAATGGAAAGAAAAATTCACATACCTGCTGGACAGTGTGGCAACTCAGCCTTGGGGATGTTTGTGACCCTCTGGAAATCATCATGGCAAGCATTGCAAAAGTGAGTGGTACCAAAGCAAAAGAAAACTGCCACTGAGCAGCAGTACCGACACTTATATTCCAAGAAATCTGTGCCATGCTTTGGACACATCTGGGCACGTGAGACATCTGAACATGCTCCACATACCAATTCCCTGGGATCATACTCATCACCTAGGCCAGCCTCTACATCACAGCGGGCTTCACCACCATAATATGCCTGTTGTGCCAATAATGTCTAGATTAGTAAATTCATTTAACAAAATGCATAGAATTAGATCATATGCACTCAAAAAAATAATCAACTCTATGGAAATGTATTGTTTTGGGAGTTCATAATCATACAAGAATACTGTCAAGAAACCAACTAACTACTACACAGTCTTAAGAATTTTTCAACTAATGTTAGGTAATAAAAAAAGATCAAAATACCCCTTAACCAT
>JAUUDZ010187394.1:0-18057 GCA_032361705.1 Panulirus versicolor | reverse complement strand
GAAGTGGTAGAGGATGTGTGGATCAGGTGTTTGCTTTGAAGAATGTATGTGAGAAATACTTAGAAAAGCAAATGGATGTGTATGTAGCATTTATGGAATAATAATACTAAATAATATAATAATAATAATAATGATAATAGTAATGATAATAATAATAATAATGATAATGATGATAATTATATCTTTTCAAACTATGTAATTGCTTCTCCCATCATAGTGAGATAGCATCAGGAACAAATGAACAGTGTCCTCATTTGCTGACGTCTCCTCTCTAGCTGTGACATGTATTGTTCTGAAAGCAGCCTCTACCTTCTGACATTTCCCACCTCAGAAATTTAGCATCAGGAACAGATGACTGGGCCTTTAAGGAAAGCTATTCACATGACTCCTTACCTTTAGGAAGCTGAAACAAGAGTGAAAGATTTCCAGCCCCCCATTCCCACCCACCTTAGTAGCCTTCTAAGACATGCAGGAGGTACATGGGTAGCATTTTTTCCATATCCTCTGGGATAATCATAACAACATTAATGATAATATGAATAATTTCCTTGTCTAATTGCTTTTCATGCATCTGGAACAAATGAACAATGGCCTCATTTGTACACATCCAATCTCTATCATGTTTAATGTACTGAAACCAAAGCCTACCATCTATGGCAATGCCCCAAAGACTATTCCATGCTTTACCTTAACTACTTCACATGCCCTAGCTCAGTCTTCTGACAACATAATGCCTTTACGTAAACTATGCCTCCAACCCTTCTGAATGTTCAGGCCCTTATACCCCTAAGCCTCCTTCAATCCAGCCTTCCAAATGGGGATGTGACCTTTGAATTAGGTGGTAGCCAAGTAATTGACCCAAAAAAGAACTGCAAAATGTTAATCACCCAGTACAAGTCAATATTTAGGACACTTGAGAATGAAGAAATGTTTTATGACTATGACAAACATGCAATTACAAACAAATTTATCAGAAAGAGACATAATTGAAGCAATTGATCAAAATTATTTCTAAAAAAAAGACAAAGAAAACATTAGCCAAACCTCTCATAAGGCTTTGTGACAAAGCACAGACCATCCAATATACCAGATTTAGAAAAGAAAAAAATAATGCTAGTATATGAAAAAGTAACCAAATTTCTACCAAAACAAGATAGACCAGTCAACCTAGCATCTTATAAACATTTTTTTTTTTAGTCCAAAGTGATGTTTTTTCAACCATTTTTGGCATTTCTTTTATTTCATACATTTTATTTAAAATGTAGACATTTCTCATGCAAAATGAAAATTTAACACCATAAATGACAATACATTATTTTGACAAAGAATGATCTTTTGATTTTTTTTTTAGCATTAGAAGTGGCAATAATGGCAATTGTTACTTTTGGTAATAACTTGCCAATTCTGATGTTAAAAGTTGAAACATAACTCACTGTCAAAGTAAAAAAGGGGAAATGCTTAAATGCAATAAATCAAAAAGCTTGCTGACTTGCTGAAATTTCGAGAAAACTTCATTCCATTTGATTAAACTCTTAAGTATTGACTGTGGCATCCTTTCCAACCCTGAAAATGTTTTTTAAGTTGAAGTTGTTTAAACAATGTATTTGACCTTAAAATTTCGAAGATACTCATACAAAGATGAAGAAATATAATTTCAGAAGTATATTTCATCCACTAACTTCATTCTAATGCATAAGAGTTCTGAAAAGGTATCAACACAGTGTGCTACAATGTGTGAAAGTAAGGCCTGAAAGTTGAGTGAGATGCCAGAGGGCAAGTTTTATCATTATTTCACATACATCAAAAAACTGATTACTGATTAGTAGCATGTTTTAACATATAATAAATCTGGTCTTGTCATGAGTGTGATTCAATGATAAATTTTGCAAAAATTTGGAAAATTATCAGCCTCACTGTTGTCAAGCTCAGGTGGGTCCTGGCATGAGAAACACCTTCTCCTGCCTTATCTTGATCAACTTTCAGTGTCAGAAGAGCCAGGCATCTATACAATCACTCTTAACTTCACACAATCTGAACAGATAATTATCTGGGGTAAAAGTAGCTCAATTTCCTTCCAAGAAAACACAAAAAGGTGCTGTCATTGTCATGTCTGACTGTGGGGAGAAATTATCATGCACTACTACCTCAGCCAACAACCAGGCTTGGCATGTGGCCTTGAAAATAGATGCATGTAACTAACTGCATAAATATGCATAGAGGAGTTGCCTGGCTCACATAAACAAAGGATTTAAGGGGCTGAAATATTTACAAGTGATAAAGAAGCACAGCAGAGAAACATCTTATTAGCTACAGACTTATAAATGAAGGTTAGCACAGCTTTGTACCAAGTAAAAGTATGTAAAAACCATCACCAATTCACTATAATGACATATATTAAACTCTTTCAAATAAAAAGAGAATGGACATCAATTTTATTAATTTTGTAAAAGCATCTGACAAGGTAAGCTATGAAGTATTACCAAAAAATGGGGAAAGACATAACATCTATGGGTAAAGAGGAAAACAGATAAGAGTTTAATACCGGTAGGAAATTCATTGCTTGTCTTGGGAGTGCGGTTTCAGATAAATGTAAGTCTGATGGTGTTATATTCAAGACTGAGATGGGCGGAGTGCTGTTTAATGCTTGCCAAGTCATTTCAGTGTGTATGTGTTTTCAGAATTATATTTCATCCACTTACTTCATTCTAACATGTAGAAGTTCCGAAAAGGTATCAACACAATGTGCTACAATGTGTGAAGTACCAGATATTACTGATGGGTAATTTAAACCCAAAGGTGAGTAATGTGGCAGTTGAGGGTATAATTGGTGTACATGGGGTATTCAGTGCTGTGAATGGAAATGAAGAGCTTGTGGAGTTGTGTGCTGAAGAAGGACTGGTGATTGGTAATACCTAATTTAAAAGAGGGTAATACACAAGTATACACATGTGAGAAGGAAAAATAGTCAGCATGCATTGCATTACATATTAATTGATAGGCATGTAAAAGAGAGACTTTTGGGTGTAATTGTCCTGAGGGACAGCTGGTGGGATGTCTAATTACTATCTTGTGGAGGCAAAGGTGAAGATTTGTAGAGGTTTTAGGAAAAGAAAGAACAATGTTGAGAAGAGAGTGGTAAGAGTAAGTGAACTTGTAAAAGAGACTTGTGTGAAGAAATACCAGGGGAGAATGTAGTAGAATGGCAAAGGTGAGAGTAAATGAAGCAAGGGGAATGGGTGAGGAGTGGGAGGTATTTAGGGAAGCTGTGCTGGCACGTGCAAGAGACGCATGTGGCATGTGAAAGGTGGGAGGTGAGCACATTAGAAAGGGCAGTGAATGGTGGCATGAAAAAGTAAAGTTGCTAGTGAAAGAGAAAAGGTAGGCATTTGGGTGGCATTTGCAAGGAAGGAGTGCAAATGATTGAGAAATGTAAAGAGATGGTGGCAGGAGATTAAGAGGAAGGTGCAGGGGTTGAAGATGAGGGCAAGTGAGAGTTGGGGTTAATGAGTATCAGTAAACTTTAGGGAAAATAAGATGATATTATGGAAGAAAATTAATAATGTGTAAAAAACAAGAGAACAAATAGGAACATCTGTGAAGAGGGAAAAGGGAAAGTAGTAACAGGTAGTGATGAAGTGAAGAGGAGATGGAAAGAGTATTTTGAAAGACTTAGGTATGTTTGATGATAGGGTGGCAAGTGTAGGGTCTTTGGATTGGGATGGTATGTGAGGTGAAAGAGTCAAGGAGAGTGATTTGTGAAGAGAGAGAGTTAATGAAGGCCTTACACTGGATGAAAAGTAGCAAGGCAGCTGGAGTAAATGATAATGCTGTTGAATTTATTAGGAAAGAGGGTGACTGTACTGTTGATTGGTTTGTTGGGATTTTCAAAGAATGTATGGATCATGGTGAGGTACCTGAGGACTGGCAACTGTAAAAAGGCAATAAGGATAAAGGTGAGTGTTCAAACTACAGAGGCATAAGTCTGTTGAGTGTACCAGGTAAATTGTATGGGAGGTAGTGATTGAGAGAGTGAAGGCATCAGATTGGGGAGGAACAATGTGGTTTCAGAAGTGGTAAAGATGTTCAGGTGTTTTCTTTGAAGAATGTGTGCCAGAAATACTAAAAAAAAAAGGAATGGATTTGTATGTACCATTTATGACTCTGGAGAAAGCATATGATATGGTTAATAGAGTTGCCTTGTGGAGGTCTTAAGAATAAATGGGGCGGGAAGAAAGATGCTTGGCAGAAAAGTTTTTATCAAGGATGTAAGGCATGAGTAAGAGTAGGAGGAAAGGAGAGTGAATGGTTCCAAGTGAAAATTGGTCTGTGGCAGGGTGTGTGATGTCACCATGGTTGTTAAATTTGTTCATGGATGGAGTGGTGGGAAAGGTAAATACAAGTCTTGGAGAGATGAACGGTTATGCAGTCTGAAGGGGATGAAAGGGCCTGGGAAATGAGTCAGTTATTGTTTGCCGATGAAACAGCACTGGTGACAGGTTTGAGTGAGAAACTGCTGAAGTTGGTGACTGTGTTTGCAAAGATGTGTGAAAGGAGTCAGTTAAGAGCAAATGTGAATAAAATCTAATTCATTTGGTTAAGGAGGGTTGATGGAAAGGTTAGTTTTGGTGTGAGCCTGAATGGGAAAAATTTTGAGAAAGAAGTATTTCTCACACCTGGGAGTGGACATGGCAGCAAATGGAACCATGGAAGCAAAAGCGAGTCATATGGTGGGTGAGAGGGTGAAGGTTTTGGGACCGCTGAAGAATGATGTGAAAAGAGAGATTGTTATCTGGGAGGGCAAAAATAGGTATGTTTAAAGATATAGTAGCCCATCTATTCATAACTCTCATGATTATTCCCTTTGGGAACTTCCTCAAGGTGTTGGCCACAGCAAGTCTCTACAACTGCTGAGCTCCAGTGCCACTTCTTAGCCTTCAGTGCCTCATCCTTAAATAGGCCATTGGCAGAGGGCGACTTTTGTGAAGTGTTTTCAAAGGCTCCACACTAATATTCCTACCAACTACTTCTACCTAATGTGTCTTCCTAATATTCCTGCCTAATGTTACAACTGACTTCTACCTAATGTTCCAGTCTAACGTTCCTACCTACTACTTCTATCTGTTGCTCCTATCATTTTGTCAAAATGCTGGGCAAACGCAAAGTGCTCCGCAGGAAAATCTAGAGTTGCAAAGAGTGTGTTGTGTTGTCAAGTGTTATTTGAGACAAGGGGAGACTGTATTTTTATTGACAGAATACTAGCAGTCCATGTGTAGGTGTGGCAGAAATGAAAGACAGCTACCTGGGTTAAAGAAGTGTAATTTGACAACAATTGAAGTGCTGGCTCACTATGCAGCCATCACTAACCCTCCCAATACATAGGCGTGTAGTACCAGTCATATACCTCCCTGGTCTATGGCTGTCTACCAACTACCACCTACAGGTTTAGTAGTCCCAACAGTATCATATGGATGCGAGGCATGGGCTATGGAAAAGACTGTGCTGAGGAGGGTGGGTGTGTTGGAAAGGAAATTCCTGATGACAATGAGTGGTGTGAGGACAATGAGTAGTGTGAGGTGGTTTGATGAAGTAAGTAATGAAATGGTAAGAGAGAGGTGTGGTAAAAAAAAGTGTCTTTGAGAGCTATAGAGGTTGAGCTGAAATGGTTAAATGGTTTGGACATGTGAAGACAGAGTGAGGAAAGGTTGACAAAGAGGATATGTGTTTTAGAAGTGGAAGGAACAAGAAGGGATGACCAAACTGGAGATAGAAAGATGGAGTGAAAAAAATTTTGAGCAATCAGGGCCAGAACATACAGGTGGGTGAAAAGTTTGCACAGGATAAAGTGAACAGGAACGATTAGATATGAAGGGGCTGACTTACTATCAATGGATTGAACTTGAGCATGTGAAATGTGCAGGGTAAACCATGGGTCTGTGGGGCCTGTTGTGGATAAAGAACTGTGGTTACAGTGCATTACATATGGCAGCTAGAGAATGGATGTGAGCAGATACAGCCTTTCTTTCTCTGTTCCTGGCGCTGCCTTGCTAACACGGGAAATGGCGATCAAGTGTGAAATTTTCTTTTTCATCGTCCTAACCCAGGAGTCCCTCTCTTCTGTCATTATGAAGCTCCTGCAGCACTCAGGAAAGTAAGCTAAGGAATATATACATATAAAGCCTTCTGTATCTCTAAGTATTTCCCAAACACATTTTTCAAAGCAAACACCTGATCCGCACACACTGAAACCACATTGTTCTTCCCCAATCTGGTTTCAGTGCAACATAGAGGGTGGAGGTGAACAAGTGAGGCCAATTCTTCTGTTCCTGGCTCTTCCTCGCTAACACTGGAAATGGCAAACACGAATGAAAGAAAAAATATAGATATATTCACACCTAATTCTCTATTCATGTCAAAACCATATATGTTTTGCAGTAAAATACTTCCAACATGTTACAACACATTTTGATGTATTTTCCCTACATTGTAATGTCATTCTGAAAAATATCAATGGGCACCAAAGGTACTTTGTACTGTGTAGTGAAGTAAGGGCTTCACTTTGTTGTGCTACTCCACATGACATCCCACAAGTGAATGTCAGGCCAGGTGCCCACCATCATAGGTACAGTGATGAATTAAATTGTCAAACGGTGCATTACAACACAAAGCTATCAAAGCCCTAAATACATTCCTCCATATTCACTGACTTGCATTATGTTTTCTGTCAAAAAATATGCAGATATGTATGTAGATTGATGGATGGATATATAGAGATGGATAGATAGACAGAAAGATAGACATACATACATACATAGAAGGCTATGAAGTATGCACGTGAGGGTTTCTAACTCCCATGCTTGTCCATTAATATCATTAAGAATTACATTTTTACAGTTTCTCTTGACAACATTTATTATTTAATTCATTATTTACGATAATGTTAGATCAATTACCGAGAATAAAACTTTTCGGTCTTAAGGTATATAATCATTACACAAGAATACAGAACGTACTTAAAATGCATTTTAGAATGACCGAAAATAGTACAAAAGATTATTATCGTAAGGTTGGTTACAGAAATGAGATGTTACTGAACGTTTCAGACTTAGCTTGTGTTATTCCATCATCAGATACCATATAGTACTAACTTCTCTATATCTTATGTTTATTACCCTAAAAATCACTTTTATGACTACTGCCCAAAGATGAAAATGATATATTTATCATCAAATTCATCCATTCTTTTTGGCATTTATGGTTTATTTTACAATCTGTTTATCAATGTACGTTTAGGACATCATTCTGTTTGCTCACATGCTCATCATTTCCATTATATTTCTTCTTTTTTCCACTCCTATAGCACTTAAAGTGTTCTCTTACTGATTATTGCATCATAAATATGTTCCCTAATCTTCAAAGAGCTACATTTTGTTTTCCAATAGATATATAGACTGAAAGCTGATAAGTCTACATATGAAGGTTTGTTATCAAATAAAACACTGTCTTTTCTATGTTTATCATGTGTTACTTATTCCCACTTTTGCATATTCATTGATATCATTAAGATTTACATTCTTATAGGTTGCTTCAACAGTTCTAATATTTATGATGGCACTGGATCTGTTCATAATTATGTAATTTATGACAATACCTTTTCCATCTTAAAGTAAATCTATCAGAGGAGAGAGATGAATTTGATTAGGATATATTTTACAGTGAATTAATAAAAGCACAGAAGATAACTATAAAGTTTGTCATTTGAAGAAGTAACCAATTCTTGGTTTAGCCTGTGTTATTGCCTCATCCTGGCTGACTCTTTTTTCATCAAATAAAATATTTTCTTTTTCCATATTTCATGTTTATTTTCTTCGAAATCAATTTGCAAATATATTACTGAAAGTGGTGTACAAGTCACTTTCATCCATTTCCTTTTAGTATTTACAGTTTATTTTATTGTTTTTTCTTTTGTCCACTCCTTTTCTGCATTAAACATGCATTCTAACAGTTTATTACTAATTACCTAATAAATACATTCTTCCACATTCATAACATTACATTGTATTCTATAAGAAACATATAGAAAGAAGGCTGATAAGTCTGCATTCGAAGGTTATCGAATATAACACTTTCTTTTCTAAGTTTATCACTAATACCTTATTCTCACTTTTGCATATCTACTGATATCATTAAGATTTATATTCTTACAGGTTCCTTCAATAGTTTTAATATTCATGATTGCACTGGATCTGTTCAGTTATGTAATTCATTACAATAACTTTTCCATCTTTAAGTAAATTTATCAGAGAAAGTTGAATCTGATTAGGATGTATTTTACAGTGAATTTATGAAAGCACAAAAGATAACTATAATGTTTGTGGTTTAGAGGAGTAACTGATTCTTGGTTTAGCCTGTGTTATTGCCTCATCCTGGCTGACTATTTTCATCAAATATAGTATTTTCTTTTCCATGTTTTATGTTTATTTCCTTCAATCTGCAAATTTATTAATGAAAATGGTGCACAAATCACTTTCATCCATTTCTTTTTGGCATTTACAGTTTATTTTATCATCTGTTTTCCCTTTTTTCCACTCCTTTTCAGCATCAAACGTGCACTCTAACAGTTTATTACTAATTATCTAATAAATACATTCCTCCACATTCACTACATTACACTGTATCTTGTAACAGACAGATAGACAGAAGGCTGATAAGTCTGCATTCGAAGGTTATCACTTGTACCTTACTCACACTTTTGCTCAGTTATCAATATCAGTAAGAATTGTGTTCCTACATTTTTTTGGTAAATTATGGGCAAATAATATTTCACAAGAATGTCCCTTATTTAGACCATTATTTGCTGTTATTGGACTCTGCCTGTTTTGAGGTTACACTGTGAATGAAAATTCACCTTTAGTGAGGCTGTCACTGGAAGTACAGTATCATCAAAATCTTCTCACTCCAGTTCATATTTCCCTGCTGCTGGAAGTAGTACAACCTTGGGCTGCAGGAGCCATGTGAAAGTGATCATGGATGACACCAGGACTCTTTCCTAAAAATTTTTTTGGGGGGTAATCATAAACATAATCTAATTTAATCATTTCAATGTAAAATCAAATCTTTTTCTATTGCTTCACTGAATATTCATTTTTCAGAAAATTCCCTTGCATAAACAAAGGACTAAGTGTATCATTATCAATTAATGGGTTTCCTGCAGCCTTAATGATGCACTTCAATTGGGAGCAGGAAATGGTGAACTATGCAGTAAGAAGTTCCTCAACAAGACTACTCCTTTTTATAGTTCAGTGACATTTACACAGCCTTGCTGAAGTGCAGTGTAACCACATGCAGATGAAGTCCAGTAACACCAATATATTTTTTATTCCTAATTTGTTGCCATTTCCTGCCACACTGAGGAACAGGAACAGACAAACAATGGCCGCACTTGCTCACATTTGTGTCATGTAATAATGTACGTATATGTCAACTATAATATTCAATATGTATGTGAATAGAATGAGGAGAACAAGTAAGAATCCACAGTGAAGGGAGCAGATTAGGATGTGGGATCTGGCAAAAGATAGGTGATTAGAGATGGAGTGAGTGCTTTCAAGGGCTGTTAAATATGTTAGAAGATAGGGAAGTGGATGTTAAGTGTTTATGCAGAATGAGAAAGTCCTGTTGAATGGTTTGGTGGAAAAGGAGGTTGTGAAAGCCATGAGGACTGGCAAAACCTGTGTACAGTAAATCATCCTTGTAAAAAGGCATGGGGTGCAAAATTGAACACTTGAATTACAGAGGTAAAAGTCTGTTGATACATACCTAATAAGGTGTATGGGAGAGTACTGAGTGAGAGGGTGGTTGCATTAACAGAATATCTGACTGGGAAGGAGCAGTGTGGTGTCAGGAGAGGTAAAGGATATGTGGACCAGGTGTGTGCTTTGAAGAATCTATGTGGACCAGGTGTGTGCTCTGAAGAATCTATGTGGACCAGGTGTGTGCTTTGAAGAATCTATGTGGAAAAATACCTGAAGAAACACGGTGAATCTGGAGGAAGTGTAATGATGAGATAAAGACCTTGTAGAAGATGCGATGAATATATGCGGTAAATGAAGCATCGTAAAATACGAGAAGTTTTTAACAGGACAGTAAGGCACATGTGCAACTAGGAAGGGAGGAAGGCAAGTTGTTCTTGGTAAAGGTGGATCTGTGGCAAGGATGTGTAATGTCACCATGGCTTTTAATCTATTCATGGACAACATGGTAAATGCAGTCTTAGAGTAATGGACAGGTCTATAGCACACTGGGGTTGGAACTGGGGTGGAGCACTGGGAGGTGAATCAGTTGCTGTTTGCAGATGATATGGTTCTGATGGGAGACTAAAGAAAGAAACTCCAAAAGCTGTTGACAAAGTTTGGGAGAGTGTGGGAAAAGGATAAATTTGTGAGGGAATGTGAACAAAAGTAATGTTACGTGATGGAGCAGGGAGATGAGACAGAATAGTTTGAGAGTAAATCTGAACGGAGAGAACCCAGTTGAAGTGGACACCTTGGGTTAAATGGCAGTGGATGGAACTGTGATGGTTGAAGTGTGTCACTGGGTGGGGTTGGGGCTAAGGTCCTGGGTGCAGTGAAGAGTGTGAGGCAGGAGAGGTCAATGTCAGTTACTTACTTCCTATCCCAGGAGTTCTTTTTATTTCTACATGGTTCCTGCAGCATTCATGATGCCGGCCATGTCCACAGGTCAGGATCATAAGTCATACAGTGTTGTGATGTGTGTATGTCCATGTGCAGAGTGCAGGACAACTGAATAGTAAGCACTTTGGTGTCTTCATTATGGTAGCTGCATCATGAGCATGAGGGTCTTGGAATATATTGATAAGGTGCTTGTAATGGTGTAGGGATGAGTGATATCCAGAGCAATGACAGAAGAGTGATTCATGTTTGTCTGGGGAGTGTGGTTTTTGACGGAGGTATGTATGTCTGGTGGGTTAGAGTTTCAGACCAAGCTGGGAGGTCAGATCTCAAGTGCTCTACAGGTTATGTCAGTGTGTATATGTTTTGTCAGCGTTATATTTGTCGGAGGTGGAGGGGATCTGTGAGTAGAAGTTACTGAAGTGTGAGGCAGAGATACAGAGATAAGCTTTTGATTCCCCTTTGGGAGTTGGCGGTCAGTTATGTGGTTTGGGTGGGAGAAGTTATCGCTACTGCATAGAACTGAGTGCCAAGCATGTTAAGGAAGGACTGCACTGGGAGGATCTTTTTTTCATTGTGTCGCGGTGAGTGTTCATGGTTACTAGGCAGCTAGTTATTGTTCTGAGTACACTTTTATGTGTGGCTTACAGCTATTATAATTGCTTTTGAGAGGATGGAAGACTAGGCAAGTAAGTCATAGCTTAAAATAGAATAAATGAATTGTTTAAAGAGGATATTGAGAGTTTCTTTTTATCAAAATCTGATGCCAGTTAGTGTTCTCAGGGTATTCAGTTTATGAACTGCTTTTATGCTGATGCTTGTGGTGTGGGAAGTGAACATCATGTATGTGTTGTAAATGATGTTTAGAATGGTTGGTGTTTTGTTGTCGGAGTAATTGTCCATTCTAAGTGACTGGAGGGTGAGAGATGTATCTGTTTATGTCTGGCATTAAAAGAGAGAATAATGACTTCCTTGGAGATGCAGATATTCTGTTTTTGGTGAGCTGCTGTTCCAATGATGTAATGAAGTGTTGCACATTTGATGTTGCTACTGTGATGTTAAGGGGTTGTGATGAAACTGTGAGGTTATCTGCATATGAAAGGAACTTCATGTTGAGGTTTGTTTGTGGTGATGGGAAGTCATGTAGGCAAAAAATGGTGTGAGCATGTATATCTAAAGGTATAGTAGTTAGACTAATGTCTTATGGATGTGGGTCCTCCGTCCTGAATGCAAAAGGGCAGAAAAGGGTGGATGTGTTAGAGATAAAATGCTCAAGGACTAAATGTGGTATAAGGTGCACTGATCATGTAAGGAATGACAGTGTAAGAGAGATGGGTGCCAGGAAGGGGAACATATCTGAGGGAGCAGACCAGGTTAAGCTAAAATAGTTTGGACATATGGAGGGAAAAAGCGAAGAGAGAATGATTAAGACAATATAAATGTCAGATGTCAAAAGAGCAAGGCATAGTTGGGGATGAGAAGGAGGTGAAGGGATGATGAAGGGATGGAGTGAAAGAGGCTCTGAGTTATCAGAACCTGAACATCCAGGAAGGTGAGAAGTGATCATGGGATAGACAAATTGAAGCATCATGGTATACAGGGGGTAACATGGTGTCAATGGGTTGAACTAAGGTATATGAAGCAGTCAGAGGAAACCACAGAATGGTCTGTGGGGGCATGACTGTGTAAGAGAGATGGTGCCAGGAAGGGGAACATACCTGAGAGAGCAGACCAGGTTATGCTAAAATAGTTTGGACATAAGAAAGGAATAAGTGAAGAGAGAATGATTAAGATGATATAAATGTCAGATGTCAAAAGAGCAAGGCATAGTTGGGGATGAGAAGGAGGTGAAGGGATGGAGTAAAAGAGGCTTGAGTTATCAGGACCTGAACATTCAGGAAGGTGAGAAGTAATCATGGGATAGACAAATTAAAGCATCATGGTATACAGGGGATGACATGGTGTCAATGAGTTGAACTAAGGCATATGAAGTAGTCAGAGGAAACCACAGAATGGTCTGTGGGGGCATGAATGTGGATAGGAGGCTCTGGTTTTGATGCATCATACACCAACATATGGCCTTTGATTGCAGCATGTTTTGTCTACAATATGTCAGTCACTATTATATGCATCATGTGAGAAACAAACAAGGCTTTCACTCTTCACACCAACAATATCAATACAAAGCAACACATACTAACTTCTATCAGAACACTAACTGCTACCATATTTAGAAAGAAAAAAAAAGTCCCTTAGTATCCTCTAAATACAATTCGTCCTCTAATCTAAACAACACCTTATATGCCTGATCTTCCACCTTCTCAAAGAAAAATATAACAAAGATGCAATCCACACAAAATAAAGCACTTAAGAGTACTCACTGGCTGCCTAGCAATCACAAATACTCAGCACTTATGAAATGAAATAAAGATCCTCAACATATTTGGTACTCAATTCTTTCCAAAAGCACTAAACTCTTACCACCCAAACTAGTGCATAACTAACTAAAATCCCTATGAGAAATCAAAAGCCTTTCCCTACCTCCCACTCCGGCTAACTCTAATCACAGATCCCCCAACTCCCAGCAAATATAACACTTACAAAACACGTACACATTGAAATGACCTGACAAGCAGTAAACAACCACCCTCTCAACTTGGTATCAAACACCACCACATCAGCATACGTACATACATCCAACTGAAAACACACTCACCAAACATGAGTCACACTTTACCGTCTATGCTCTGGACATCGCCCTTCCCTAGATTACTACAAACACCAATTCACCACATCCCAGAACCCTTCACACACCATTTCAGCACATCCCAGGACCCTCCACACCCATAATAAAGACACCATACATTTGCTGTCTCTCTACACTGTTATAACTAATAACCTTGCTTTTATTTGCATCCACTCTCAACTTTCTCTTTTCACACACTCTCCTAAACTCAGACACCAGTTTCTGGAGTCTCTTACTTGAACTGGCCACCAGTGCCATGTCATAAGCAAACACCACTTGACTCACTTCCTAGGCCACCCCACCCCTGGCAAATTGCAGACCTGCTCCTGTCTTCAAATCTTCCATCCACCTCCTCACCAACCCAATCACAAACAAGTTAAACAGCGAAGATGGCATCATACACCCTGCTACAAACCCACCTTCACCTGCAACCACTCATTCATTTGTTTTCCTACTCACACATACACATTGCTCTATTGATTGAAAACTCTTCAATGCTTCTAGCAGCTTTTCTCCCACACCATACATATTCATAACACTTCATCTCTATATATGGAGGAGTTGTGGGAATGTGTTGAGTGCAAGGGTGTGAGCCCTAGAATGATGTGGGTAAAACTGACAGTGGAATATGGGAGGTAGGTAATTATTATAGCTAAAGAATTTGGCCATATGGGGAATGACAAAGAGAGGCGAGTGTTTTGGGAAGAGGTGAGTAAGTATGTCAGCAACTTTGATGCAAGACATTGGGTATTAGTGATGGGTTATTTGAATATGAAAGTGGATAATGTAGTAGTTTAGTGTATAATTGGGTGGTATGGAGTATTTTGTTGAAAGTGGATGTGAGACACTGGGTACTAGTGATGGATGATTTGAATGTGAAAAAGGGTAATGTGTCAGTTAATTGTGTGGTACAGAAGATTAATAATGTGAGTGGAAATGGTAAATAGCTTGTGGAGTTTTGTGTTCTGAAAAAGGACTTGTTATTGGGAATACCTAGTATAAAAAGAGGAACACAAATAAGTATACATGTAGGAGACAATAGACAATAAGTGGGCATTTCTGGATTGCATACTAATCAATAGGTGAGCAAAAGAGATATGAATGTACAGAGAGGGGCAGCTGGTGCAATGTCTGATCATTACCTGGTAGAGGCAAGGATGAAGATTTGTAAAGGCTTTTGGAAAAGAGGAAATGATTTGGGTGAGAAGAGCATGGTCAAAGTAAACTTGGAAAAGAAGCTTGTTTGAAGAGATACCAGGAGAGATTGAGCATAGCATCACAGAAGGTGAGAGATGAACAGCTATGAGAGTAGGGAAGGAAGAAATATCTAAGAAAGCAGAGTTGACTTAGGCAAAAGAAATGTGTGGCATGTGGAAGGTGGGAGATGGGCATGTGAGAAATTATAGAGTGGAAGGATGACGAAGTTAAGATGCAGGTGAAAGGTTAAAAGAGAGGTGTATCACTAGGAGTACTAGTGACTGGGAGATGTACAAGAGAGAGCAGCAAAAGGTCAAGTAGAAGGTGCATGGGCTGAAAGAGTGAGGGAAAATGAGAATTTGGGGTATAAAAGTATTGCAAACTTCTTGGCTACTCCTTGAGAATAAGATGGTTAATAGTGTGAGAAAACAAAGAGAACAAAGTAGGAACATCAGTGAAGGGGGAAAGGGGGAAAAGGTGCCTGAGATAAGGTATATATGAAATGTAATAAGTACTTTAGAGGACTGCTGGATGTGTCTGATGATAGGATGGCAGATTTGGTGTGTTTGGGTTGGGGAGTTATGTGAAATGAGAGAATCACGGTAAGTGGTTGAGTGAAAAGATGAAAGGTGCTAAGTGCAGCTGGAGTGGATGGTAATGCGTTGAATTTCTTAAGTAAGGACTTGACTACATTGTTGACTGATTAGTTAGGATTTTCATTTTGTGTATGGATAATGGTGAAGTGCTGGAAGACTAGCAAAATAACTGTATAGTGCCACTATATAAAGACAAGGTTGATGTTTGAAATACAGAGGTATATCTTTTGAGGGGACCTGGTAAGTTGTATGGAAGAGTGATTGAGAGGGATGCGGCATCACAGGCCATCAGACTGGGGTGGAACAACGTGGCTTCAGGAATGTAGATGATGTGTGGAACATGAGTTTGCTTTGAAGAATGTGTGTGAGAAATACAGAAAGACATGAATGTGGAATTTATAGAACCAGAGAAAGCATATGATAGGGTTGATAGATACTCTGTAAGGGAACTGTCACAAATATATGTGTGGAAGGAAAGCTATTAAAAAGTGATGAAAATGCATGTGAAAGCAGGTAGGGTATGAAGTCTGCAGCAGGGTTGTGTGATGTCACCATGGCTATTTGTTTATGGATTGGGTGGTGAGGAGGTGGATGTAAGGGTCTCGGGGAAAGCAGCAGGTGTGCAGTCTGTTTGGGGTGGGGGCCTAGGGGGTGTCATTTACTGTTTGTTAATGACACAGCACTGGTAGCAAATTTGAGTTAGAAACTGTAGAAGCAGGCATCTGAGTTTGCAAAAGTGTGTGATGAGATAAAATTAAAAGTAAATGTGAAATAAAGCAAGGTTAGCAATGAAGAGAGGTTATTTGGTGCTAGAGTCTGATTGGATTAAATTTTGAGGAAGTGGAGGTTTTAAGGTACCTTGGAGTGGATATGGCAGTGAATGGAACTATGGAAGCTGAGGTGTCATAAGGTGGGTGAAGGGCCTGGGAGAACTGGGATATGTGTGTGGAAAGAAAGGTCACTATCTGGGACGGAAAAGATGGGCATGTCTGAAGGTACAGTTGCTGCAAGTGTTGTATAGATGTGAGACATAGGCTCTAGATGAAAACATAAGGATGAGAGAGAATGTGTTGGAAATTAAATGTCTGAAGACAAAATGTGGTGTGAGATGGGTTGAAAGAATAAGAAAGAGTAAGGTAAGAGAGAGTCTAGTAGTAAGAAGAGTATGTATGAGAGATAATATGACAAATAAAATATGTATGTATGTATATATACATATATTGACAGATAGATATATATATATACATATGTAATCCTTGTAAATGATATGTACTTTTAGGACATTGGGCTTTAGTTCTACAAAAATCATGGGTATAAATAATTTCCACTACCAAAGCAATTTTAATGCACCTAGACTGAGAGACACTAAATGAAAATATTCATAAAAAAAATCTTTATTTTCTGAATCAGTTAAGCAGAGGTGATCTAATAAAGAGACTTTAAACATTTATAAAAGTAAACAGAGATAATAATTTAAGATGGTGGGTGTAATATGTGAGGTAATGGAAAAAGCTAAGGCTTGCAAATGTGAAAACTAATCAAGAAATACATAAAGAATTCGTCATATACAAAGGAGGCATGACACACAAGGTGATCACATGGAAGAAACAATAGAAAATGAGGTGGATTGTGCTGATGATGGAGTAGGTCCTTCATCATCCTGTGGGCCCAACACTTTCTGTACATACTGTGGATTAACTACAATTTCTTCTTCCATGGCTTGGAGTCTTCGTTCAACTTCCATACACAGCTGCATCTGTAAAGAAAATTTTACAAATTTCAGACCAGTAGGGAGCACTGTTCAATAAAAGCAAGTGTACAATTTCTCAATTACATGAAAACAGTACTTTGTAAACAAGCACTACAAGAAAGTGGATTTGCCCAATGAAGTGGATGTCAGGAGAAATGCTATGAAAAATTAACTCAGTTTCATTGGAATAGTCATAATAAAATAAATAAGCATAAATAAAACAGTCTGAAGTTATAAGAGAGTGAATAAAGTACAGATAAATGCAGGTTTTACAAGCAAATAAGCATAACAAAGAAGATTTGGATACATAACATAGCTTAAATAGAACCATGTCCACATGATACATATATGCCCTTCAACAAACTCACACAAAAAATCTGATGAATTTTACATTAGCACACATGGATACACAACCTTTAAAGTAATACATAGCCATAACGTACTACAGGGACATCACAGATAAAAAAATCAGTATCCTGATTGGGAATGCAACAGGTTACAAGTTCATCATAACATTCATAATCAACTTGCTTGTACAAACCTCAGTGTTAATGGAGATAATAAATCATTCATTATACTTGATCACATTTCCTGCCTCAATGAGGTAGTGCTCGGAAACTGACAAAGAATGGTCCATCCACTCATATACACATATATAAATATAAATGCCCATATACATTTTTTTCATACATATTCACCATATCCTGCATCAGCAAGGTAGCATTAAGAACAGAGGAATGAGCCTTAGAGAGAATATCCTCACTTGGCCCCTTCTCAGTTCCTTCTTTTGGAAAAATCAAAATGGGAGGGGAGGATTTTCAGCCCCTCCACTCCCTCACCTAAAATTTTAGTTGCCTTCTACAACACACAGGGAATATGTGAGTATTCTTTCTCCCCTATCCCAAGGAATAAACATATAAATGCATATATATACAATTACAGAGACATAAGTTTGTTGAGTATTCCTGGGAAATTATTTGGGAGGGTATTGATTGAGAGGGTAAAGGCATGTACAGAGCATCAGATTGGGGAAGAGCAATGTGGTTTCAGAAGTGGTAGAGGATGTGTGGATCAGGTGTT
>JAUUDZ010187283.1:0-18058 GCA_032361705.1 Panulirus versicolor | reverse complement strand
CATGGGGGCAGCACCTATAGGGCCCTGATGCCATTTCCTAGTTGTTGGAGGGTATGCATACCATGCATGATGTACAACCAGTTCTTTTGACAACTGTGAACTGAAGTCCCATTTCATAGTAAAGGTGAATGCTGGATATTGCAACTCTAGTCATTATTCATGGCCAAAGGTTTAATTCCACATGGATCACATTGCCAGCCTCCTGCTTATCCATCGTCCTCAAGAGTTCCTGTATTTCAAGACAACTAAACCTCTGACATGTACATGATAACCCATTATGTTACAATACCTGGTAACTGGTCGATCCCAGGCTGTTGTGCTCACCACCTCACTCAAGAGTTTTTTGCCAAGGGTGGGCTGAGGTGGCCGCCGATTCATGTCTTCAAACACCACACGAAGATTTCGAACAGGCACAGTGTTGCCAGATGGATCAGCAATGCGTACTAAGAACAAAATAATTTTGTATTTATATATGTATAAAAATCAAACTTAGAATTCCTATATTCATGGTCTTATGCTTTTAATAATAATGGACCACCATTGTGTAAGGCCAACCCTGTATTCAAAATCCATGAAACTTGACTTGATCCTAGAATAAGAATGGCATGCAAGAGATCTGCAAGGGTAATCTTTCAAATCAACTTATGACGAAACTCCTTTACCACACAATTCATCCTGATATGAGAAGACCAGAAAGGTGAAATACTTCATTCATATCAACTGTATTCATTCATTTTGTATTCTAAGAGCAAATATGAGAGAAAACACTTCTCTATGTAGCAAGGCAGCTGTGGACAAATGGAAAAAGCTTAAGAGAGGAAAATTAAAGCAATTCTTTTGGCAAAATTTTACTTTATAAACACTACAGATACAACATACAGATCTAGACAAAATGAATATCAATGGACTCCATGCACTTAGTAGAAGTAATTCAGATGGATGTTTAATCATCCAAAACATTCTCCTTTCAACAATTAGTGGTACTGGGGAGGGCTATAAAGATCAAAAGAAAATGTAGAAATAACATAAAAGTATGTGAAATACTCATAGAAATTAACAGTATCTATGAAACCTCACCTAACTTCTCTTAGAGAGTGAGATTTATTTGAATTTTCAATATGTTAGTCAATATGTACCAGCCACACTCGTGACTGATCATCTTGCCACACTCTGACTGAACATTTATTAACTGCCGATGAAATGCTACAACTACCCCCTTTGGGCTGGCTGATATATTGTAACCAAATAAATAATTTTATCACCTTTTAGAGTTACTTATGACTGTATAAATGAGAATGATGTACTTCTCAACAGTTTTGTGCATTCTTTTTTTATTGATTAATATACAACTGAATATACCTACCACACAACTTGTATCCATTGCATCAGTCTATCATCATTTCCATCAAACTGTTCTTAAGACCATATATTACTAATACTAATCATAAACATTTCATTATGCTTATTCTCTATTCCTATATTTCTCAATTATCATTTGTCCATCTGAGTGAATAAAAAATTATGCAAAGGGCATTGTCCTCCACCATATTTATGTCTTTTTCCATAAAAAAGTCTAACAAACTTATAATCATAGCGAGTGAAAAAATGAAAACAATGTGATGGAAACTACAGACTGATGCCACAGATGCAAGGTGTTTAATACACAGTATACTGGCAGTACAATAACTCACGACTGACAAAAAGAATGCATGAAAGTGACTAATAGTACATAATCTTCAGTAATGCAGTTGTGGAAGTGGTTATGAAGGTGATAAACATTAATCATGTAGATAAAGTTCTATATCTAATCATGACATATCCACCAGTCCATGAGAGTACTTGTAAAATACAGTGGTACAGCTGGGTACAGCTGTACCACATGAATTGACAGACTAATTCTATGTATGAATGATTGGCTTTAAATTTAAAGTTAGTGCTCAAGTTGCTCAAAAACAAAACAATTACAAAAACTCAGATTTCTCACCCAGGCCCTATACACATACATCAATATATTCACTCTGATACATTTTAATGACTATTTTCACTGTTACTGTGCTAGTTCAGCTCTTTCGTAGATGTGGTATATCAAACATTGAGTAAAATAAAAATTGTATCAAAATAAAGACAATACCAAATAGTATTAATAATTCCAATTGAAAAGTTGACATTACTTTATCAGCAACAATAACCAAATATGTTTAGAAGCCAAGTACAGTCATATGGATGGTTTATGAGGCTATGTGGTCAAGGGAGAACAAAATCATAAATATAAGATTCAACAAAACTTTTCCATCTTGAAATATAATCAAAGAAGAATACAAAACATATTCTGAATATATTTTACACCAATCAGATATGATTATTTCTATCTCTTAGGACAAGATAAAAAGAACACTGTAAAGATGTCATCCATATGGAATATAGCATATTGACTAAGTTGAATTAATGAGAAGGAAAGCAACCACGATGTCATCATCGCTCAATGACAGTCATTAAATATATGGCTGGGTTGAGATCACTCATTTGTAAATTTCTTTTTTGTATGTGTTTCAAGTACTAAAGTAAATAATCAAATAATCTAAAGCAAAGTACATGCTTGATTAATGCCAAAATGGAAAAAAAAAGAAAAAAAAGATACATGGGCTATGAATGAGTATGGGCTATGAATGAGTATGTGTGGAGGAGGGTGGATGTGTTGGGAATTAAATGTTTGAGGACAGTATATGGTGTGAGGCAGTTTGCTTAAGTAAGAAATAAGATGGCAAGATAGAGGTGTGGTAACAAAAACAGTGTGGTTGACAGCTGAAGAATGTGTGTTGAAATGGTTTGGACACGGAGAGAATGAGCAATAAGAGATTGTCAAAGAGGACATGAGCAAAGAGAGATTGTCAAGAGGACTTGAGTGTCAGAAGTGAATGGAACAAGGAGAACAGGAAGACCCTATTGGAGATGAAAGGATAGAGGGAAAATGATTATGTGTGATCAAAACCTGAACGTGCAAGAAGGTGAAAGGCGTGCACACGGGAGAATGAACTGGAAGGAAGTGGTTTACAGGGATTGATGTGCTGTCACCGGACTGAACCAGGGAATATGAAGCAGCAAAGAGGGAAATTGTGGAAAAGGTCTGTGATGCCTGGTTGTGGATAGGCAGCTGTGATTTTGGCCCACTGCACATGGTAACTTGAGAACGGATGCGAGAAAATACGGAGTTTCCTTCATCTGCTCTTGGCACAACCTAGCTAATGTGGGGAACTACAATTAAGAATGTTGACTGCAATACATATATATATATATATATATATATATATATATATATAGCAATTAAACGAATCCTATGCTGCTGGAATCACATGCTCACATAACATGCAGAGCTACTTGCTGCTAATGGGGGAATAGATGAGGTTTTCATTGTTAAAACCTATCTTCACAAATGTCAAAATTGTCTTTACAAAAATGAATCCCACAGTATACCCATGACATACTATTTTAGTCTTATATAATATCATAATAAAAAGTAAGGTAGACCGGCCCTCCACAGATTATTACTACAAAATAATGAACTTTATAAAGCACCTAAAGCACAAGATGTCATTTCCTTGAACTAATTTTGCTGTAGAACTACATTTTTGACTTTACCCCCATGCACTTACGAGTGTAGGCTGGGCACCATTCCAACATCAAATAAATATCTTTCCAAATCCATTATAGAAGTTATCATAACGAATTATCTCGAGTGTATTACAGGAGGATAATCTTGGCTACATGTAAGGAGACGTGTTAAAGAAGATGCTGGAGGGTCTCCATCATCAGGGGGCAACCGACACCACGATGACACACCTCAACACATGACCATCTAGTATGTACCTACGTCATCACTCTCTACATACCACACTACCTACACACTCATGTACATATTCTTAACTTTACTTAC
Organism: Panulirus versicolor; assembly: GCA_032361705.1. Taxonomy (NCBI): domain Eukaryota; kingdom Metazoa; phylum Arthropoda; class Malacostraca; order Decapoda; family Palinuridae; genus Panulirus; species Panulirus versicolor. Next base: position 14,127 of record JAUUDZ010187283.1, on the reverse strand, counting down.
TCTCATTATTAAGTCTACAGAAAGGCTGGATGAGCTCCACGAATCGTAAATTATTCTTCAGGCACAGATTATCTGCATCCTCACTACACAATATCGCCACTTGTGGAGCAAAGGAATTTTGAATATACTCGTGAGGAGTTAGTTTGCATTGCGCCATCTTCAGAGTGAGTAATGGAGATCATTGGCTGGGGTTAGGGGTCGCCAATGTCAGTCAAAATCCTCCACTTTACAGTCTTGTCACAACCTAACCTCACGTCAACACCCGCTGGCCTTCGCCCTTGTAAACAGATGATCCGAGTGTCATGGCGTCTATAGAAACAGATGATCGCAATGTCATGGCGTCTATGAAAACAAATGACGGTCGGCCAACCCCGTCTTAACAATCATCTCTTCGTTTAATAAAAGTTAATATGGTGAGCGCGTTATGAGCAGTGGAAAGTGGTTTATTGATGAGAGAATAAGTTGTGAAAGCTGAATAAAATCAAATAGAACAGGGTGAATGATAATGAAAAACTTCTTAAGGAAGGGAATGACCGATTACGATTATCAATGTATGGACGGATCATGGCAAGCTGCTTGAGCATTGGCGGAATAAATGTATAATAACACTATATATAAAGGCAATGGGGGTCAAAGGAGACTGTTTAAGTTAAGAGGTAATTTTGTTTTATGTACGGTGGTGGCATACTCAAGAGAATCGGACGGGAGGTACAATGTGGTTTCAAGAGTGGTAGATGATGCGTGGATCAGGCGATTACTTTGAAGAATGCGGAAAAATGTTTAATGTGGCATTTAAGGATCCAGAGAACGCATAAGACAGGATTGATAAAGATGTCTTATGGAAGGTCTCGAGAATATGTGGTGAGAGGAAGGCAGCCACTGCAGTATTTGTTTTTTTTTTTTTTTTTTTTATCCTGGTTATTACCGCATCGTGCGAGTAGGAAGAGAGAAGAGTAAGTGGTTCCTAGATAAGGTTGGTGTGTGATGTCATCATAGCTTTTAAATTTTTCACAACTAATAACTGACCAGACTTTTAAATGGCACATGCAAAAAAATAATGGGCCTTAGCCTGAAGCTTTTGAGGCCGGCCATTTTGTATAGTACGCATTAAATATTTATGAAATAATGAACAACTGGACTTTTAAATACCTCACTGGAAATATACCCAATGACCTTTTGTGTTAATTACTATTACAAAACTAACTTTGCATATTTCCTTACTGTACATCACTCTTACAAGTCAATGAAGTCCAGGTTTTATATACTTTTAACACACTGTGCTTAAGAGACGATATTACATTACGTTTTCTTACATTGTGAAACAAAGATAATTTACTACGACTTTACAGTAGAGAAAACGATCATTGGAATCATGGCTTAACACAAGTGTTCGATCATACTGAGGTCAAAATGTACTTCAGGGAAAGTACAAGCTTGAGACAGATCCGAGACCTTCATTTAGAAGCAATGTTGTTGTTTCTCTCGTTAAGTATTTATGTAATAAACAATTTCGTCTGGATAACCAAGTTAAGCCTCCATCACCTTCTCCATATCCCCCAGCAAGACGCATCTGGGCCTCCATGTCGACCTTAGGGTCAACCATTAACACCCTAATGGCTAATCCATACATGATTATAAACGTCTGCAGAGATAATAAATATCTCAGTGGACACACCGCTTAGTCCACTTGAAACATGAAAAAAATATATATGAATCTTTAAGGATGGTTTCATATGGAAAAATATATGAGTTTTAAAACCTGGTTCAAGCGAGAGCGCATCACTCAATAGTGAGCACAACAATGTCTATCTTTTATCTTTATTTTGACGCGTCTCGCCAAGCAGTATCTCGTTCCTTCCAAGAGCACAGATCCTAATAGCTCCTGATGCCTCATCCCTTATTCCATAGGTCTCGGTCACTTCTGAAGACGTAGACAAAGTTTATTGTCTAGTTTTCTGTGTAAGACCCGATAAGGAGGAGGGAGGGGCCTTTCAATGGCAGGTCCAAGAGGTATATATGTATATATACTGGGAGAAGACACTTACCGGGCTTGATGGTGATGCCTGATGATTGCGCAATTGGCCGCTAGATGACACTACGGGGCACGCGAACCGTCTGTATGTCATCCATCAAATTTGACTTAATATGTGGAATTGGTGCTTCAGTAGTCATGGTATGTTGTCATAAAAGGCAAATTAAGATAATTGTGGCAGTTAATGATATATGACAAAGGTTCTTTTACAAGAAATTCATTGTTTTTATGATATCTCGATCATCGTTTTCTTCATTTTCAAACTTGTTCACCAGATGGCGGCCGAATCTGACGTCTCGAAGAAAAATCACAAAGTCGCATTTCCTTCCTACACATTTCTTGGGCGGGTCGCTTACACCACGGCCCATCATTTTTTTTTTTTTTTTTTTTATCCATTGGGATCTCATGGCACTTACCGAGGCTGACCACGACCACAGTTTACATAATGGTGGTGTGTCTGAGTATCTAAAGGGAGGGGAAACATGCTAAGAGTGTTAGTCTTGAATGAGGGCAGGAGGGAGGGAGGCTCACATGATTCTGTGGCGTCTGACAGTGTAGGAAAAAGATGTCAACTGCCAGCAGACTTAGGATTTATAATGTAAATGAGCCATGAGACAGAAATGAGTTACTGGGAGAAAATTTACAAATAAAAGGGGGGAGGGGCCTATGCGACATCACCTCCACAAAGATAGGTTACACTATTTTGGGGTGAAAAGAGAAAAAGAAAGAAGTGTCTAATTTTGTAAGGAAGCTCATGTTTTACTTTGGCATTAACAGATACGTCCAAATATTCTGATAGGCTACATCAGCACTCTGAGCATTGAACTAGACTAGCTATAAAATAGCAAGAGCAACAGAAACTCTACTTTAAATTTAGCAATTGTGAAATATATTTAGCTCTTGAAATTATCCTTTTTTCCCCTAAATTCCAATGTAAGATTTCTGAAATTATGATGGTATAAAGGAAGTTTAATTCAATTTTTAAGTGAAAAATGTGTATCATAATAGCATGCATGAAAAACTGTGCATATTGTTCTACAAGTTAATGTTATTTCAGTACAAAAACATCTGACAAATATACCTAAAACTCAAGATACAAGAACTCAAGGCACTTGGTTTCCTGTACCATATATCTGAATGTATTCATTTATCATCAACATTGTGCCTCCATAAGGAAGATGATACAGTTTAGTAGGAAAACAAACTCACAAGAGAAATTTTTTTCTCTATCTTAAACCAAGAGTGATGTCAAACCAGCATTGAATGAAGCAGTAATGGGACTTGTGTCCACAAGTGTACTTTTTCAACTCCATATAGAGAGATATAATGTTCACAGCAAAATAAATACAAAGAATAACAAAATATGGAATGAAAATCATACAAACATAGCATGAATCCAACATTGGCGAGAGGGAATGATACAATTATGAGTAAAAATCAGTTTTGATATTTATTTGATAAGAAATTGTAAGCTGTTATATTTGACAAACTTATTATCAAAAGGACTCTATCAATCTTAGTCAAGTTCTTGAGACTTGAGAAAAAATCCATGATTATATTCATTCATTATTTCATCACAGTTGTTTCAACACACCTTAAGCCAGCATACGCTCTTGCAAATAAAAGCACCGTACTATAAAAGGTATCGACATTCTAAAGTTACAAATGTCTGATGGAAGATTTACTGTAGCAACGAGCACCACAAATGTAGAGTCATGCCTTTCTGATGGTGCTGTTCTGATATTAGACCAGATATGTTAATAAGGCAACAACACAGGTCTGAGTATAGTCAAATAAACTTTCATTTCTTGCCTTTTGCAGCCAATTCCAAACCTCTGATATATTTTCGGGGTATATGGTAAGTCTCTGTAAATAAAAAATACCAAATCATCAGAATAAGAATTTCAGTGCAATGTCAAATTTCATTATAAATACATTATTAAATAACCTAGAGAGAGAGAGAGAGAGAGAGAGAGAGAGAGAGAGAGAGAGAGAGAGAGAGAGAGAGAGAGAGAGAGAGAGAGAGAAACAACACAATCTTATCAAAAGTTTGTTCAATTCACTCTAAACTACACCTAACTTGCCTGGTCTTCCAAACACATACACACACAAAAGGCGCAATCTGCACAAAATGGAGTATTCAGAACAATCACTGGCTGCCTAGAGATCACAAGCACAAAACACCTACACAAGGAAACCAAGTTCCTCCCAACACAATACACTCAGCATACAATTCTAAGCAACAGCACTAGACCCCTCTAACCAAATCCACTCCAATCAACCCATAATAACAATAATAATAATAATAATATCAATAACAAAAACATTTACTCAGATCCCCTGCCCCCTAACACATATAACAATGTCAAAACACACACTTTAATTGATGCTATGTTACTCATACTCAGCCAACATACCTTTTATGCATCATTGTAACTAAACACTGTACACTGGGCAGCATACAACAGGACCTAATGCTGCTTCTCAAAAAAAGGCTAATATTCAACCATTTTTAATGTGTAAACCCAAGCATGAGAGTTTTCACCGAGATTCATCCCGACACCCCATTACTGGACTTAACCATGTTCCGGTGGATTTATGCAACAATTTTAGTTCAGCTTCCAGGTACTTTTGCTGTACGCTAACAACATTGAACTCATTTGGTACTGTTATGGAGTTTTAGGCAGACCTCAAAACTTACCAAGAAAACAAATGCATGTCCCACAATTATAAACTATGAAGAAATGAGTTTCTGTACGTGTGTGATGTTTGTATATCATTCTTGGAGATGTAACTCTGACAAAAATCCTTGAATAAATTAAGTATATATATATATATATATCAAATTACAATGGTAAGAAGAGACAGACAACTGCAAACTAAAAATACTAAAGTCTTATATAATTTCTGTACACTGTTAACCACAACCTCTTGAAAATACAATCCAAATTTCTTTCCCAGTATCTTTTTTCATCCTTTCCTGTCCATATGCACTCCTACCCTCTTCAAACAATTATAAACTCATTTCCCACCCTTATATACCTAAACCCTCTGACAAACAGAAATGTGGTCTTAACATGTCCTGCTTACCTATTAGCAGCCTCCCAACAAAGGCAACCTGATTTCCTTGGATGAGTACTTGGGTTGTCCCTTGAGGTTTGTGTTCTGCGGGTCCCACACTAGTACTTGCTGCAACTCCAACCTGGATTTGATGTGCAAACTCTGCCTCGTCAATGCCATAAAGGCTGGCATTATACACTAATGTCACCTGAAAAGCAAGATTGGCTTAATCTGTGATAGCACCAATGTTACTTCAGATATATATATATATTTACAATGCATTTCTTGCTTCGTGCAGTTTAAATTACTGTAAATTTTGAGTTTTTTTTTTCAAAAGTGCAACTGTATATATATATAATAAATATATATACACACCCACACACATTCATACTTGATTGCTGTTTCCTGCATTAGTGAGGTAGTGCCTGGAAAAGACAAAGAAAAGCCACATGGGCTTACATCCATTCTCTAGTTGTCATGTGTATTGTAAAACACACACACACAGCTCTGATTCAGTTTGACACCAAATTGCCACCAGTGAACCACATCGTTACAATCACTATCTCATTCATGACTTTCACCCTCCTGCATGTTCAAGGAATTACATTACAAAGCGTTTCCAAAGTCCTGGGCTATTATCTCAGGAATATTTCCTAAAATATTAAACTATTATCCTATAAAATGTTTCATAAGGATGACAAGCAGCAATTAATTAAAAATACATTAAGGCTGAAATTGTTACACAACAAAGTTTGTAACCCAAAACCAACATCTCTCTAAATTCTATTCAACATGGCCTATTCTAACATTTTAAAGAAAACTAAATTTTTAAAGGTAACAAGTTCAGGTTATATTTCTGGCTACAATACTGCTTTAGAAGTGGAACATAAAATAATCATAGGCCTCTTTCCTTTTAAATGTTAACTTAATATTTACTTAAATGTAAAATGAAAGCTTTCAAATCTCTGGTAATTCAAGTGAATATTGCCATATGGATTATAGAACTAGCTCAGTTCAAGAGAGAGGAGATCGAGCAAAAGGTCTCAGTCTCACCAACTACATGCATTGTCCAGTGGAGTTCAACAGTCATGGAGACTCTTTTTGCCATGGCCACCTCTTTGAGGGAGTTCCCAAAGGGAATGGGCATTACTGATATAGATAGACATATAATTAGAACTACATCTTAACTGACTAGGGTCTTGTACATATATTTCAATGGATTATGGACATCAAAAAGAACCTGACCTAGTTAAGGGATTTATTGAAATTCTAAACATTACATAATTGTAATTAGCCAACCAACCTTCTTATTGCCACTTCTCTTAGCCACTGCTAACTCTATGGGCTCCAGCTTGCCCTTTCTGATAACTGGGACAGAACCATGCCTTGTGATCTTTACTGCAGGTGCCATTCTACCCAGCATGCGGGAAAAAATTTCATCCCAACGAAGGGTTTCCTTATAACCTTCTTTTCTGTTGACAACAGCTTCATGCAAAAGACGGTCAACATTAACTATTCTGTAAAGTAAAAGAAAAAATCAATTTAGTTATTATCAAACCTGTTCACATACCTTAAATTCTATCCAACTTATATGCAAATTTGGGAATATGAGAGAGAACCAATGATGAACCCATCCATACCTTAAAAAGCCAAAAACATTTTTCCTATCAGTAATTTATGCATCTATCTTCCTTGCTATTTATCAACCATATGGCTGGAATGCTCAAACCAAAGAAAGCATTGCTGTTCAGTAAAAATGCAACAAACGTCAATGATGTACAAAAAATAGTTTTCACAAACTCCATTGTTGGCTAAAACTATCCTGTTAGGATTAGAAAATGGTCTCAGGAACCCTTACAGTTTTACTTTCAACCCATGGACCCAAACAAAAAATACTAATTCACTTTACACTCTCTTACCACCCTTGCACTATTTATTAAATTGTATATTAATTTTTAGCTGTGTTTGAACCACAATTCTTGTATATTAATTTTTACCTACGTTTGAACCATTAATCATATAAGTTATGAATGTCACATGAATGCAACCACCAACTGGTGGATGTTACCATTTACCTACACCAAAGTAAAGGTCCCAACCAAAATAATGACCCATGCACTCTTGCCACCCACACAGAGATCCATTCATTATTTTCCTTATGTTTTTCACCATAATATAGATCAAAGTATCACTTTTTTTTTTTAAATTATCAAAATGTCCTTTTTTTACTGTACAAATAAAGTAAAGATGTTACCAAAGAAAGCAGGTACAATACTGTACTCGTACTCACCAAAACTATCCATGTTTATCTGATATGGTGCTAGTACAAAATTTGAGGAAGAAACTACTGAAGCTGGGAGTGCGTGTGAATGGAGAAAGTTGAGAGAGTAAATTTGAATAAAAGCAAGGTTATCAGGTTTAGCAGTGAAAAGCAAGATGTTTTTGGAGTGTGACTTTGAATGAAGAAAACTTGAGGGAAGCACTGTTTTAGATATCTGGGAGTGGATATGGCAGCAAATGGAACTATGGGGCTCAAATGGCCATATGGTGGGTACAGGGACAAAGATCTTAAGCACACTGAGGAATATCTGGAAGGAAGGTCACTGTCTTTTAGGGCAAATATGTGTCAGTGCAGGTATGGATGCAAAGTATATATGTTAGACAAAAATGTAAAGAATAGGGTGAATGGGGGTAAATTAAGTGTTTGAATACAATATGTGCTGAGAGGAGGGATGATTGAATAAGAGAATGGATGCGAGAGGAGGCTTTTCTTCATCTGTTCCTGATGCTACCTCGCTAACATGGGAAATGACAATAAAGCACGGAAAGAAAACACACAAACATATTTTCTTCAAACTTGATCATTGTTTCCCGCATTAGTAACGTAGTGCTAGGAACAGACACAGAAAGGCCACATCCACTTACACCCATTCTCTCACCATCCACTTTCACGATCCCCTCATTCACACTCATGCCCCAACTACCTGTCTCTTTCCACTGCTAATGTCTTTCTTTCTTTCACACACTCCGAAACTCGAGACACCAACTTCTGCAGTTCTTCATTCAAATCTACCACCAGAACCATTTCATCAGCAAACAACTGACCCCTCCCGACTACCACAAGCGATGCTAGAAATGAATTTTGGGGAAGATACAGTATGGGCTGAAAAAATGATTGCTATAGCTTCAGGGATTTTCAAAATAGGAATTAGACAAGCTGCTGTGCTTCGAGTTTAAGCCCCTCATTAAAATGCTTATATCAAGCTACCCTTTACCATTATTTTTCAACATACACTACTAGACACTATCCTCCCTAAATACCTTTCAAAACAGCGCTATCACAAAGATCCTAAATAGTGTACCACAGTTCCTGTCATGAAAATTTCTAAAACTTTCTTCCTGCAACAAATTTCTCTTCTAGACTTGGGTGATCTCAGTACACTGAAGGCACTCAAAAAATCATACAATTTCATATCCTAATTTAAGGAAGTTTTCCATATAATGGCTTCATAACAAGTATGAAATGTGTCTACAGGTATATCATTCAGAATCAAATATAAAATCTGCAATACATATCACACCCTTGGGGAAATAAATCCTAATTATAACACTCTAGTTCATTAACTTTTGATACTTTCGGTAGGAATACTCAAGAAATTAGGGTAATGATCTTTACAGTTCACTATGTGAGAAGGGAAAGAGAGGTGGAGGAAAGGAAGGAAACTTACTTTTGGCCTTCTTTTTGTAGACTATTCCTTTTGATGTAGTCTGTAACTATATTTCTCACTTCAGCCGTAGATAAGACTTCACCTTTACTGCATAAAAAGGGTTTAAGTAACAAATTATAAATGATTCTCTCTTAAAATATATGGGTTAAATAATAGCACATGTCTTCAAGGTAAGAGTGGGAAAAGTCCCCATATCAGAGTCAAAATGCTCTATCAATAAGAATGTCTAGATATGCATATACTTCTTTCAAACCTTATCTTACAAGATATGCATATACTTCTTTCAAACCTAATCTTATGTCATTTTCTGTTATGCACTGGGACACATGGGCTAATTCTTTGAAGCTCTACCCAAAAGTCTTACTTTATCTAGAAGTATATATTGTTATCATTTTCTTATTTATACTTAATTGCTGTTTCCTGCATCAGCGAGGTAGTGCCAGGAAACAGAAGAAGAAGGGCCCATCCACTCATACACACAAAACACATCCAGGCCCCACAGACCTTTCCATGGTTTACCCCAAACGTTTCACATGTGCTGGTTCAGTCTACTGATAGCAAGTCAACCACAGTATACCACATCGTTCCAATTCACTCTATTCCTTGTACACCTCTCACCCTCCTGTATGTTCAGGCCCTGATTGCTCAAAACCTCTAATTTTTCTCCAGAAGCTATGGGAGCCCCATGAAAGGGATCCTGGGGTTCCATAAGCCTTGAAGCTATGGGAACCCCATGAGAGGGATCCTGAGGTTGCATAATCATCGCATTGAGTGGCTGCACAAATGGCTACCTACATTCTTTATGGATCATCTAAGTAATCTTATTTACATCCTGCATGAGGAAAACATGCATGCTGCTACAGCTGGTTGAATTTTGAGCATATGAGTCTCATAAGAGCCTGCACAATGAATGGATAAAATAAGTTATCAACTTTGCATTATAATATCAATACACACCAGAGACCATTAGCCTTGAAGAACTGAAGTGTATCTCCTGAAACCTGATGAACTTCCTCTATGAGCGGAGGAATGAATGTCTGGCCACCATCCTTTTTGTTGACAACTGGTTTGATGGTTGTTTCCTCCTACAAAAATACACAATATATTCTGTTAGTGTGTTTATAGGAATTCTTAGTGCTTGCATGCCTTAAGCACCTCAGTGAGGAAGTTTTAGGTTAAGACAATTCACTCTTCAAAGTAAAGTCTCACTGGGTTCCTCCTCCTTCAATCAGATACAGTTAAAAACTAAACTTATTTTTCTATCATATGATCCATATACTAGTAAAGAGTATACCCTTGTATATGTATTTTTCACCTTAGACTAGTTTATCCTCAGTTCTTCCTAACACTCTGGTTCACTTACAATTCCAAATATCATTCCTATCTTTAATACCTTTAAATATTTTACCAGATCAAAAAATACAGAACACTTTTAAATGCAAGTGTAATTATCTATGTTTGTGTTAAAAATTCACAAGCTGATATGTCACATAAAAGCAAAATCTAACTACAGCTGCATGATTTTCAGCTGATGGTTACCTGAGGGTATATACTTCATACACATTCGCCATTTCATACATTAGTTAGGTAGCATTAAGAGCAAGAAGACTGAGCCTTTGAGGTAATATCCTTACTTGTGGGTAGTGAGTGTTGGTCTGGATAGTCTTTCTCTTTCTTTATACAGGCTGTCATATATTTCCAAAATTACATAGTTATCAAAAAATATTTTTCAATTTACATTATTTTTTGAGTTTACATATAGAAGGATTCTAGAAACAGGTTAGGGATGATGTCAAAACCCAAAGCCATCTCGACATACAATTCTAAAGCTTATTTTCTATTAGATACTAATCATATTTAGACCTTCTTTCACTCAACCCCCATCCTCATTACTTTACATTTGCTTGCAATATATTTCATCAACCATACATCAAACCAATTTTGGAATCTGTTTACTTTTAATTTCTCCCTTGACATTTACATCATCTGCCAACATATTCAGGTATGAGACCATACCTTTTGGCAAGTACTTCATATAGATCGAGAAAAGTTCCTGCTTACTTTCAACTTCCCCCGAGACATTTGCATCATCTGCAAATATATTCAGGTATGAGTCCATACCTTTTGGCAACTACTTCATATAGATCGAAATAGTAATGTTATCTGAACAGAACCTGCAGCACTCTGCTGGTGACCTCCACCAAACTGGAGAAGGCTTGACTGACATGTGTTATTTGTTACCTTCCACTAAGATAATCTTACATTCATCAGAAGTCTTCCCTTTACTCCTGTCATGTGATACAGAGGTAGTGTCAAAGGCCTCCTTGCAGTACAGATACAAACAATGCACCTAGCTTTCTCTTTTGTTTAAGTAAATGCTCACTTTCTTGTAGAAATCTAAGAGATTTGTTACATACAACCTTCTATCCCTAAAACAGTGCTGTTCTTCGCTTAGGTAATTTCTCCTCTGTAGTCATCTATTTGCTTTCAGGTTATCTTTTCCAATACTTTACAAACCATACTCACCAGGGAGACTTGTCTGTAATTCAGTCCCTCTTCTGGTCTCCTGTGAAGTTTCAGTAAAAATTGGGTACTCATTTTTTATTTTTTCATTTTGTTTGGTTTCCTTATTTTTACAAAATGGTAGCAACTTATGAAAATCTAAAATTATTGACAAAAATGTGGTGAACACACTTTTTCCTTTATGATGCTCATCATAACAAACACCCTTTTTCCTTAATGATGTTCATCGTAACAAAGGCACGAGGTTAAATGTAGAATCTTCCTTTTACACTTCAATCATCACATATCTTCATTAAAGCATCAGACTCTAATACAAAATCTTCAAAAAATTAATCATACTGGTCTGGATATACAACTCATGAAACAGCTGCCTTCTGCATACTTTTAATATGGATGAAAAGAATAAGGGTAATCTCCTCGTACAATTAGGAGTTTACATAAAAAAGAAATTATATAAAAGAAAACAATACAGACATTAAAGGAAAACAACAGATATCTGAGAAACAACAATTGAAGAATATTGTAGATATATAGTTGTGTTACAAGCCAGTGAATGGGTTGCAACAGATATGTGATAGCGAATACCATATTGATTATATAAATGCTTATTTCATAATTCTTCAGGCATGAAATGAACATAAATTTGGGCTTATTCAACACTAACCTTGTCAACAACAAAGGACTTGATATCTTCATGTTCCCAGTTTACAGCTGTTATATTTTCTATGCCTTTAGGGAACTCCTTTACCTGAATTAATTCCTTCTTTGCCAAGGCATTTAAAAACTGTGAAGTAAAAAAAAAAGTCTTTTAAATCTGGAGGAACTTATCATTGCTCATCAAATGAGAAAAAAATATCTTAAATTACAAATGATCATATAAGAAACAAGCATTCCTCATACATGATCTGTACTTTATCCTATACATTTAGGGTGCATTTTGGGAGAAAAACCTGGATGCTTTAGCTGTAATTAAGATAAGCCCAAAGGGAACAGCAAAACAAGACCTGGTCATGTCTTAGGGGTAAAATCTTGGGTTAGTGTGAGGAATGGATCAATGGAAGCAGTTACATTCCTTCTGAAGAATATGTGAAAGAGCGCAAAGGAGTCCTATATTGATGTGGAGTGAAAATGAAGGTGGATTACAAAATGTGGGTTACTGCTAATGTAAATATACTTGGTAATGAGAGGAGTGAGGAGGATAGGCGAGTGTTTTGAGAGGAGTCAGGTGACTGCCTCTAGAAATTTGATCCAAGGGATAGTCATGGGAATGTCAGATTTTAATGCAAGAGTGCATGACACGGCAACTGTGAGTTGGTTTTTTTTTTTCTTTTTTACCCAGCATGACTGAAAAGGGGCGAAGTTTGGGGAGATAAGGGGAAAAAAAAAAAAAAAAAAAAGTGTTGCAAAAGCAAAACCCAAAATGACACTTGTTAACTGTAAGGTGTAGATATAGCAACATGCTCTTAAGTTTCTTGCCTGAGGTACTGACTGATAGAAAAACTGTGACAGTATTAAGAAATGACAGGACATGAAACTGATGCCAGCTAATGAGTCAACTGTTTTTGAGAATATGGGTCAGGAGCCATCAAAACTAATATTAGAGGAAACAAAAGATTTGACATAATTTGCTCACATCTACTAACTAGCTGTCATTATATCATGCATGGAAACCCAATTCAGCCTATCCACATCCTAGCTCCAGAGACCTTTCCATGGCTTCCCTTGACCACTTTAAACACCCTAGTCCAGCCTACTGACAGCATATTGCCCCCTGCACACTACACTGCTCTCATTCACTATATCTGATGCATGCCCACATCCTCCCGAGTGTTCAAGCCCTCATCACTCAAAGCAACTTTCACTGCATCCTTCTATCTTGTCCTTAGTTTCTCCCTTCTCCTTATCTTCTCTAAAGCAAGATACCTTAGATAATTTCTTGTATGATGATTTCTTGATATCCAGAGAGGTTCCATCTGGGCAAGCAGGAACCATATGTAAGCGGTAAAAATTGCTTGTGAGGATGGGAAGTTCCATCTTCTTCCCAGAAGTCTTCCATGCCTTCAGGAAACAGTGAAATAGAAGCTTATCCATGACTTCTGGCCCTGTTAATGATGAAAAGTTGTTTAAAAGGCTAAAACTGGCAATAACAACTGTTTTATTTAAGGAACATTTCATACAACATCCATATACAAGGTAGGCATCGGAAGGAAAGAGGGTGTGTAGCTCAAACAATTTTAGGCTTATGGAAAGAAAATAATACAAAAGATAACAAGTATGCAATCTATATATATTTTTTAATACATATCTGTCATTTCCAGCAATAGCAAAGCAAAGAATTGACAAAGAAATTAGCAAAGCAAAGAATCGACAAAGAAATGACCTTATGCACCAAATCCCCCTATCCTCAACAAGGCCACTCTTTTTGTGATTTCACCTGACCGATTTATATCCTTGGGTTCACCCCAATAACAGAATGGCTTCCTCTGTAAGCCAAGTTGCTCCACTTTACTTTAACTCTTGCATGCCTCACAACCTCCTGCATAAAAAAAAAAAAAAAAAAAAAAAAACAGAGGAAAGAATGACTCATCCACTCATACACATACATATGTACATACTCATACATGCTTGCCTTCAAGCCATTCTTGGTGCCACCCCGCCTAAAGAAAACATATTGCTGCCCCCCACTTCAGCGAGTTAGCACCAGGAAAAGACAAAAAAAGGCCACATTCATTCAAACTCAATCTCTAGTTGTCATGTGTAATGCACCAAAACCACAGCTCCATA
>JAUUDZ010187063.1:0-18059 GCA_032361705.1 Panulirus versicolor | reverse complement strand
TTCTTTCGTCTGTTTCCTTGCGCTACCTCGCTAACACGGGAGACAGCGACAAAGCTAAATAAATATATAATATAAAAAGATTGTAGAATTAGTACAAGGTTGTGAGATATAGCAATGAAAAGGGAAATGCATAGTGGATGGAAGAGTTTAGAAATGCTGTGTAAGAGAAGAAAAAGGCATATGGTAGATTGCTGAAAAGGAATGTACCAGTAGAAGTTCAGCAAAGGATGAGGGAAGAATACAAAATGTGTGAGCAGAATGTTGAGAAGCTGATAGAGGAAAACAAAGAAAGAGTAAAAGATCATGGAAGAAAGTAGAGTGAAAAGTTTCAGGAAAATAAGAAACTACTGGAAAGATGTAAGAAAAGGAAAGGGGTGGATGTGGATGTAAGAGTGGAAATGTTAATGTGAGGAGAGGGAATTGCTGAATCAAAAGGAGAAAGTGAAAGGAAGATGGAAAGGGTATTTTTGAAGAACTGATGGATTGTAAGGCAGCAGTTTTTACATACATGGGTATGGAGGATGTAAGGAGGAGGATACAAGTGCGAGGGCCTATAGTATAAAGGGAGGGAGATGAGAAGGGCAAAAATTAGGTCGAAGGTAGGAAAGGCACAATGATACCTCCAAGCTACCATATATACTGTTCTGAAGGTAAAGGTAACCATACATTAGAAAAGTTGATGGCAAAAAGCTTGTCCAAAGATACTCGAAGCTGTTACAGAATTCCCTGAATTAGCTTCAACTTATCTTGGTCAAGATGTTTAATATCATCATCCTATATGTAAGAGCTGCTGAAACATCTTAATGGAATAATCCTACATACATCACTGTAATACGATCATCCAACATTATATTATTAAGTCAAATCTTGACTGAATCTCTTAACATCACTGTAAAATTGGATTAACATTTTCTTCCAACAGTAATCATTTGTAAATCTATCTATACTGAACCATCCTACAAACCAATCTTATTACATGTGAATACAATTTCCCTACAGTATTCTGGTGTAACAGGTTTCACTGAATCATCGAAGTACCCAGCTTAACAAAACCAGATGTTAGCATACTCATTCTACAATAAATATTTTTCGATAGATTCTTCCAGAATCATCGTACAAACCAAGTTTACTACTGCAAATGTTACATGCTCATCCTCCACCTCTTTACAGTTTATTTGGTGACAATCGTTTATTCATTATAACAAATTTAATCTGGTACTTTAATTATAGTGTTCCAAATTTACAGCTTCATTAAGTTATACCCACTTTTACTACAGCTTTAAAATATCCTTTTATATTCATACTGTACAACAATCCAAACTTGTTACTTATCCATTTACTTACATAACCATAATTCACTATCTCCTATAAGTTATTGGACAAATTTACTTCAGTAACATTTTTGATAATGCAACTCAATTTTACTGTGAAAGAATATTTCAAAATTACATTTTTTCATGCTTGTTTGCCATTACAGTGTCGCTGGGGTAGCACAAGGTACAGACCTGGAAATGGCCTTATTCGCTCACATCCACTTTATAACTGTCATATGTTGCACCAAACATAGTCCACTATCCACAACCAACCCCCATGGACTCATCTGTGGTTTCCCCTGACCACTCAATATGCCACGGTTCAATCAACTGACAAGATATTGCCACCTGTACACCACATCGCACAAATTCACTCTTTCCCATGCTTGTCTTACACCCTCCTTCATGTTTAATCCCCAAGCACTAAAAACCATTCCCTCTCCAATTTGGTCTCCTGATATTCCTTGTCCTTTCCGCTTCTGAGAAATATAACCTCTGTCGACCTTTCCTCACTCATTCTCTCACCTCCCTCTTACTCGATCAACTTTCCTCACACCAAATACTAAAACATTTAATTTCCAATATATTCCCCCTATTCTGCACAATTTCATCTACAGCCCAAGCCTCGCATTTATTCCATGCTATTGGGACTGCTATACCTACAAACATGCCCTCTTCGAACTCCCTGGTAGTGACCTCTCTTTCCACATATTTCTCAATGCACCTAAGCTCTTGACCCCCCTCATCCACCCTATGTCTCGCTTCAGGTCCCATGGTGCCATTTGCTGCCATATCCACTCCCAGGTATCTTAAACGCCTCACTTCCTTTACTTCTCCAATCAAATTTACACCCCAACTAACCTGTCTCTTTGCTCTGCTAAACCTAGTAACCTTGCTTTTACTTACATTTACTCTTGTCACACTATCTTTCAAACCCAGAAACCAACTATTGCAGTTTTTCATTCAAATCTACCACTGATGCAGTCAACAGCTGACTCACTCCCACAAGCAAACGTACAATAAATAATTTACTCATATTAAAACCCAATTATCTATTGACAGCTTCATATAAATCACTTTGTGTTTATAGATAAAAACTTTACTAATACAAAAATCAATAAAGTATACTGTAGCATTTATATATATACACCACCCAATAAATTATCACTAACATATCTCAAGACACACATTCTACTTTATGGCAACAAACTAATATTACCCATCTGAGAGATCAGTCCCATATATCAATATCATCTAATAACAACCTAAGTGGAACAGATTTGAAGACAATTACACTGAACTTTAAACGATTGAAAATGGCATAATATCTGTCTCTTATAGTGTGAAATATCACAACACTCGATAAGTGTAGTCATGCAAAAATACCTACCGAGTTTATGAGTACAGAAGACCAACTTTTCAGGTAATGCTACAATAATCTAAACTGAGAAGTGCATTTTGCATTTGTAATGTAACAAATAGAAGGTATTAGTTAGTCGGTAGTCAACACTCAGGGAGGGTTGGTGACAGTTGCAAATTGAGTCAGCACTTCAGTGGTTGTCAAGTTGCACTCCGCACTCCTGTAACCCATGTAGCCGTCTTTTCTCTCTGCCTCATGCACACGTGGATCACTGGCATTCCGTGCACACACAGACAATCTTTCCTTATTACTCATAACACTTTTAATGTTTAACTCAAACAGCTCATTCTTCATAGCTAAATTTTCACGCAGTGAGCACTATGCGCTAACCCTACCTTTTGGCAAGATGGTAGGAAGAATAACTAGAAGTAGGTGGGAACATTTTGGCAGGAGCATTAGTTAGAAACATTAGATAGTAGTAGTTGTTAAGAACATTACGTAGGAGTAGTAGGCACAGACATATGCTAGGAGCCTCTGGAAACACTACGCTAGAGTTCCCCTCACTCTGCCAATGGCTTGTTAAGAGTGAGGCACTGAAGGTGAAGAAGCATCAGATATGGAAACTTTTGCCAAAGCCATCCCCTGGAGAGAAAAGACATCAGAAATATATATAGATCAACAAATATCTATCTATCTGATGCCTGTTCCAACTGGAACTCCCTCAAGAGGAGGGCCAAGGGAATAGTCTCCATAAGTAGAGATTTCAGGTACTGCTTCTTAACCTCACCCTTAACAGGTCACTAGCAGAGGGCAACTCTAGCACAGTGTTTACAAAGGCTCTAACCTAATGTTCATACTGATTACTTCTACCTAATGCTCCTATCTACTACTTAATCAACAACTACCATCTTGCCAAAAGGCAGGGCTAGTGCACAGTGCTTACTGCAGGAAAATCTAGAGTTACGAAGAATAAGCTGTGTTAGTTAAGTGTTGTCAAGTGTTATGTATGAAAAAGAGAGATTGTATGTGTTTGGACAGAATGCCAGTAGTCCACATGTGGGTGAGGCAGAAAGAAAAGATGGCTACCTGGGTCAGAAGAGTGCAACTTTACAACCACTAAAGTGCTGGCTCACTACACAGCTGTCACAAACCTTCTCAATATCCATGCAGGTAGTACTGGTAATATACCTCCTTGGTTGTTGGCTGCCTACCAACCACTACCTACCAGATCAACATATAATTACTTGCAAACTGGAGATACAATGTTATATGAGAACTACACTAGCCTAGTACTGTGACTTTTCATAAAATACGAAATGATAAACTGCCAGTCTCAGCTGTGTGAGGTTCAGTTCAATAGCTGTCACTGTAAGTACAGGATAAGGGACTAGAGGCCCTAAAAACACACCTGTTATTGCCCTAAAGTCTCCTTAAACTCTAAAAAATCACAGAGCAATCTTAAACATATACAATATGTATACATACAGTCACAAAAGGCTGATGATCATTCACATGTTCAAATATCAAATACCTGAATCACCTTGGGTTTAAAACATTCGACTTACAATTGGTGACTGATATTATAAGTTCATTTTTCATATATTTTTCAAGACAATTATCAACATATTCAAAAACATAGAAGAGGCTAAGTTGAACAGATCTCTTATCTCCTTGCAGTAATCTACAATCATGTTATTTTCAAAACATTCAATGAATAATCAATAAACTGATGGGGCAAATTGTATTTGTATTATTTTTTTTTACATAGTTCTCTTCAGAAGGTATCTATCTAATCTCTATCTCTGATGTCTGTTCCCTTCAGGAACTCTCTCAAGGGGGTGGCCATAGCAATGAGTCTACATAACTAGTGAACTCCAGCGCCAATTCTTAGTCTCTAATGCCTCACCCTTAGCAGGCCACTGGCAGAGGGTCAGTCTAGCAGTGTTTGCAGAGGTTTCTACCTAATGTTCCTACCGACTACTTCAACCTAATGTTTCTACCTAAATGTTCCTACTGACTACTTCTATCTATTGCTCTTATCATTTTACCAAAAGACAGGGGTAGCACATAGTGGTCACCAAAGGAAATCTACAGTTGCAAAGAATGAGCTGTGTGAATTAAGTGTTGTGTGTGACATGGAGGGAGATTTTGTAAGTTTGTGGACAGAATACCAATAGTACACATGTAGGTGAGGCAGAAAGAAAAGACAGCTACCTGGGTAAGAGGAGTGCAACTTGATAGCCAATGAAGTGCTGGCTCACTATGCAGCTTTAGAAGATTTTTATTTTATGCTTACAGAAATGGATGAAGGCAGCAAGTATGGATATGTACATGTGTATATATGTATATGTCTGTGCATGTACATATATGTAAACGTTGAAATATGCGTGTGTGAGCGTTTATGTATATACATGTGTATGTGGGTGGGTTGGACCATTTTTTCGTCTGTTTCCTTGCGCTACCTCACTAACACAGGAGACAGTGACTAAGTATAATAAAAAAAATATAAATATAAAAAAAAGAGAAAATATCTAAAGCTCAAATTCTTAAGCACCTCAACCCAGCCTTGGCATCAAAAACTTCACATAATAAGTAAAATGATACAGTAAATTATAATCTTCAATATTATTCTTTTCAGAGAGTTCACACCTAAAAAAAAAGAGTGAATTCATACTCGTACACACAGAAGAATGTGAGGAAATACACAAAATAAATGGATTAAAATTAACAAATGAGCCTGTGACTGGTAAAACAATACAGAGAGATACAAGTTCAACAGAAAGAGAAACATCATCTCCACATCCTTCTCTCTTAATACCAGTTGTCATGTGTATCATCCACACCCTTCCCTACCCCTTACTCAGCAGTGAACCAGGCCAACACAAAAGTATCAAAATTTGTATTTTCTTTAACCTTTGAAGGATAATTCATTTCATAAAGAAATGGCTCATTCTATTGAATTTGTACATTATGGAAGCTTAACGGTTATTCAGCACTTTTTGTTTTGAAAAAGGATACCTAAAAACTGCGAGGATGAAAAAGGAAAAGTTGATAAGGAGGATGTATGTGTCAGAAGAGGAAACAAGGAGAATGGGAAGACCAAATTGGAGATGGAAGGAGGGAGTGAAAAAGATTTTAAGCAATCAGGGCCTGATTATCTGGAGGGTGGAAGACATGCGGGGTATGGAATGAATTGGAACAATGTTGTATAGTTTTTTGGGTAGAAGTACTGTCAAGGGCATGTACAGCATCCAGAGTAAATCATGGAAAGGTCTGTGGGGCCTGGTTGTGGATAAGGAGCTGTGGTTTCCATGTATTACACATGACAGCTTGAGAACGGATGTGAGCAGATGTGGCCTTTCTTCGCATATTCCTTGCACTACCTAGCTAATGTGGAAAACAGCACACAAGTATGAAAAAAATAAAAATAAAAGCTTTATATAGAATTAAATATTTTGGCTAACTTAAAAAAGACATCAATCTATTTACATAAGTATTCATGTCTAGAATTTCTACACTACCTTTATTTGTTTATTCATATTACATAACTCATATTTGACTCTTGAGACTCATACTTCTGATATTTGTTAATACATATTCAATAATATTACTCCATTAAGGGACCACAGGTGACCATGAGTTGACAGAGAACCTTTCCATATTGGAAATTACTTTTAAAAGAGCATGGTGTTCCTTCATTACCTTCCCTTTTTTCTCTCTCTAGTTTGATATTCAATTGGGCTTCCAAGTTACACACAACTCACCATTTATGTCTACAACAATTATTTACTCTGCCCACGACAAACCAGTTCTTCAACGTACATGAAAAATCTTTTTCCTAATTTTGTTCTATAAATACAGCAAAAAGTGTGCCATGATGTTTTTAGCCGTCTTCATCTGGATGATCAGTAACGTGTTAAAAAAATTTAGTTTTTGTGATTACAGACACTCTGCTGAGTTTGGCTGTTTCAGAGAGAAAGGGAATTTTTCTAAGTGATGTCTGAATCTAAGCTTGAAAAATATTGCACTAAAACACAGACTATATCATGTCAAAGTAACATACCCCCGAATGTACAATGATGATAAATTCTCATGAGAATCTTTTTCACTATGCACATTTAAGGAAATGAATCATTATTCCACAAGACATGTAAAAAATCTCCAAAACTCTGTATGAGCCTCATAAATTAACATGCAAACTCATAAAAAAACATAAACGACATTAATCAACAAACTGGAAGACTGAAAATGCACATAATTTATACAAATGACCCTATACAGGACACGTCATGTACAACCCACTCATTCAATCACTATTTAACTTTCATATACTCCTTATAAGGAGCCCATTTTGTGTCTCCAAGGCACTATGGCATAAAATGGGTCTCATGTATCTGACAACAATAACTGCACCTTCATATTCAATTCATCTATTCAAGAAAACTAACAATTACATATGTGTGACGTAGAAGTTTAAAAAAAAATAATCTGAATCAGTATTTGTACTAATTAAGCTGTACAAGTGAAACTTCATCCATTTCTTGCAGTGTCAGAGTCTGGAGGTCTTGCCTTTTGTGAAAATTGATAATGTTCTGATGCTTACTTGTCTGTGAAAAAAAATATATAAAAGAAATTAACATCTTTATTATGATTTGCATATTTTCTGTATGAAACAGTAAGTATCCAATGGTACTTAACAGTTTTAGCTACTAAATCACAGTGATCAATCATGCATTTTAATAGATAACTCAACATAATGATAAACAGACTGCAAAGTATGCAAAAAATAATTAAAATGCCAAGATTTAAAAAGGGCCCCACACTACCAACTCAAAAACCCCTCATGAAAACCAACTTAAACTACCACTATTTATGACAGCTACAGAAAGAACATAGGCAAATAATGCTGGCCTTTGTCAGTTCCTAGTGCTACTGCACTAA
Organism: Panulirus versicolor; assembly: GCA_032361705.1. NCBI lineage: Eukaryota > Metazoa > Arthropoda > Malacostraca > Decapoda > Palinuridae > Panulirus > Panulirus versicolor. The sequence goes on along the minus strand of JAUUDZ010187063.1, from coordinate 10,445 downwards.
TACAGGATAAAGTGAAAATGAAAAAAAAAATACATTATTCATGCATGAAATACACGACACACATCTACATAGCATAGCCTTACATTATGTCATCCATAAACTACCTATATAATGGTAAAAACAAAGTAAGAGTAGCAAAGAGCGAGAACCAAACCACTGGGTTGATGGCAGTTAGCCGAGTAAATTAATGTTTATGCGTGAGGTTTAAGTTGAACACTGCATGGGGGGATCAACTTATGGGACCCTGGTGATATTTTCCATTTGGGCAAGGGCTGGCAAACCACGTGGGATGTATAAAATGCTTTTTGGCAGCTAGGGACTTTAACTGTATTTTATGGTGAAAAGTAAAACTGCATTAAGACTCGTAAATCATAGACACAGGGTTCATCAGGACAAGAACAGCATCTTCGAATAAAGAAGCAGTAACCTGGAGAATTTCAACAGAGCAAAAGCACTAATTTCTCCCTATACCATGGTATCTTTCTAAATCACATTTGATTGCTAGTGTTAGATTTCAAAATGTAACAGTTCAACTTTGCAATGACACAAAACATGTTTACCTCACTATCCTAGAAATCCCACAAAACGAACAATATAAAATCTTCCAAAAAGCTTGGAGTGCTGAAAAGGAGCTATAAATATTTCTCTTCAAAGCAGCTATGATGGTTTTATTTGCTGCAGTTTGAAACACTGACTGCATATCTGAGATTGCTCTTCCACCGCCTCTCTCACCTTGCCAGAGTGGAATTCAAAAGCCTTCTGCCTTATTAACTCTTCAACCAACCCTTTCTGTCACCCTTGATGCACCGCTGCTGCCCTCCTCCTGTTCTACAGGCATCATCTCAGCCACTGCACTTGTAAGCTGTCTGCATGTGTTCCCGCCATTAAAGCTGGAACATATGCACGCATCCAGTCGCTGCCTCCTATTGATTCTGCGAGGAGACTAACCACATGAAGAATGACCACTGTGATACCTCCTCCTTCCCTGAAACAGCAAAGCTGCCGGGTCATCTTCCTGCTTTTGTGATTACCTATCTGTACTGTAAGGGAAGGGAGTTTTACACTCGTGGGACCCAATCTCTTGAACATTCTTTACTATAATACAACTTAGATTTATGACTGTCATCTTTACCTCTTCCTACAACACTGCATCGTTCAGTAAGGCCTAGATACACCAAAGAAGCTATAACTGATTTTATTCATTCTTAGCCAGTTTCCTTTTATCTGAGATGAACTTCATTTTTTAAAGCACTTTTCTGCCCAAGCCATTTTGTTTACTAATACCATGAAATACAACTCACAGTTGACATGAGTATGATTTTGTGTTTGTCTGTAGTGCTGTGTGGTATAAAGAAAAAGTGGGACAAGATTTTATAACGTCAACATGAATGAGCGAAAGCCAGAAATAATCAAATGCAGAAAAATTTGGAATACTTAAGGCAGAGGAATTATGCTTAGGCAGCTTTAGTACAGCCCCACACACTGTTTCCTCACCTGGCTATGTGAATTGGTAGAGCTGGTGGAAACAGGACTAGAAGATGGTATGGAGATGACTGCAATACATACACTTTATAGCTGTCTGTGGACACGTATGACTCAAGTGGTGTATGATCTGGATGCAGCTGTACAGAGAGAAGTCAGTTATATTCAATTTCTGCAGTTTCAAGTGAATATGTTTACCTGAAAATGACAAAAATATATAGGTACACAGCTATCTTTTCATATTTTGTAAAAACTTTATAAAACTTATCAAAATATACACTACTTACAGACTGATAAAACTTTATCTAATTTTCAATAACTAATCAGAACCCAGTATAACAAAAACTAGTAGCTCCAGTCCAGACCTCACTCATACAATAAAATTACACAAAATCTTTACGTGTTACACTATCTTTTCACATTATGTGAAAAATGCTGTTCCATGGAATAAAAGTTTTCTCAAACCCACAAATCTCCCACTAAACGTTCTTCCATTAGATCATATCATCCAACTCCTTCACTTAGTATTCAGGCACACATTCTCAAACTCTATGCCATCCTTATATTCTTTTAATTACTATTTTACCTTTTTCTGTATTTAGTATCTTTACTAGCAAGGAAAAAACATTCTTTCCATATATCTTTATCATTCAGTTAATGGGTTCAGTTGTGTCTCCAATGAAACTCACAATCAGAATGACCAGTCTCTCACCCAAACTTAACCTCCGAACCTTACTTTTATTTACATTAAATCTCAACTTCCCTTAAAACATTTTCCTTAACTCAAAATAGCCCTTCCAGCTTCTCATGTGAGTATGCCAACAAGGATGTATCATTTGCAAACAGCAACTGATTCATCTCCTAGATGCCCCCATGATTGCAGGAGATCAGCCCCTCTCTCTAAGACACTTGCATTTATCCCCCACAACCCCATACAGATTTATACAGATTTAATAGTTATGGTTACATCATACACCCTTGATGAAGATCCAGCTTTATCTGGAACCACTCACTTTCCTCCCTTCCTGCTTGCATACATCTTAGCCTCTCACTGCTCCTGTTAGCTATCCTCGCACACCATATGTTTGTGATACCTTCTAAATGGCATCTCTATCAACCTCATTATACACTTTCCCTAATCCATAAATGCCACAAACAAATCGTTCTCTTTCTCAAAGTACTTCTCATAAATTCTTCGAAGCAAACACATGGTCCATATGTCCTCTACCACTACCATAGTCACAATGCTCCTCCCCAGTCTAGTGCTTTGTGCATGCACATCTCCATCTACTCTCACCTCCTACAATTTTTCACCTAACTTCCCTTGGTATCTTTGCAAACATGCAACCATTTCCCCATCCATGAAAATTCTTTTATCTTAATACTACAACTACCTTTCACACTTGCCTCCATCAAGAAGTGATCAGACATTTCACCAAGAGCCCCTCTCTCTGCATATTTACATTCGAGTCTCTCTTTTGCATGACTATCAATTACATAATTCAATAATACCCACTCATTGTAAACCCCACTCATCCACTTATTCTTATCAATGCAAAATTTTTTACAGTAGGTATACCCTTATCACAAATCTGAGCCTGCAACTCAATGAGCTGTTCATCATTTTGAATTAAGCTGGATAACCCCCCCTAGTTAAAGCTACACTGCCACAACAACCACCTTTGTATTCAGTTCTCCCACCAGTAATACTTGATCCCTTAGCACCAGGTGCACAAGTACCGACAATCATCCCTTCTTTGTATTCCACACCACTTTCACCCAAACTAATCTAGAACTCACTTTCTTACACTCTTTAACTCCTCCTTCAGCTCAGGCAACCCTTGTTTGCTCTCTCCCTCACAATTATCTCATTCTTCCCCCTTTCTTGAAAGATAAGCACTCCTCACGCAACTCATTGTTCTAATCTCACCATTAGATACTGATATAAAAGAAGGGGAGGATTTCCCGCCCTGCCCTCTTTTGCTGGCTTATTCACAAAAGATATGAGGGAAGTATTCTTTCATTACTATCCCTGGCTAAATTCATACCAGATTATTTTCTGGCTTTGCTGACTTGATCATTATCAAATTATTACTGAAAAAAATCCATTGTAAATAAAGAATATGAATGGCTTCAAGAAATGAATTACCCTTGTTGGAAAATCTTCTGGAGGCATAGCCGGGGGTTGAAGTAATGGTCCTACAATACTCCGATAAACAGAACGTAATGCAGCAATCTTCTTTGTCACACTTAAGGATCTAGATCTTGATTCTTCACTTAGATGTATGCAGCTTACACATTTCTTATGGTCATAATTGACTAGAATGAGCCTGTAAATTGTAGATTTGAATGTTATTCAGGTATTCATTACATATTAACACACTTTAAACATTAACATACAATTTATGTACAGCAGTTTAAATAACAACTCTTTTTGTTATCTGACATCTAATTTTCGGATCAGTACGTCTTCATATCTGAGCCTGCAGTAGAATTGCCCTTCGCCAATGGACTGTTACAGGTGAGGCACTACAGGCTAAGAACTGATACTGGAGTTAACCATTTATGGAGACTCTTTTGCAATGGGCACCCTCTTGAAGGAGTGTCCGAAGAGAATGGGCATCCGAGATACAGATAGATAGCACAAAGCTTCAATTTTCCATATTTTCTCCATTCCTATGCCCATTTTCTATCAAATCATTTCTGCCGCACTATACACCAAGACTAAATTCTTCATCCAGATAAAAAGTTTTACTAGAAAACTAAAATGCATTTTAGATAAAAATATATGAAAAAAGGCTTTTGCTTACAGGTACTAAAAATATCCAGAGTCAAAAGAGTATCACTTTAGTGTAAAAATGGAAGTGATCAGATAGGTTATGGCTGGTGAGCATCAAGGGCTGTTGAGTATTAAGTTACAGTTGGCAGCATCAAATATAAAAAAAATTTTTAAGAAAGCAAAGAAGATGAAAGATTTTGCCTAGTTGATCAACACTGTTAACAACATATAGGTGAAAGGTAAGCCTAGGCAGAGGGATCATTGATGGAAACATCTGTGGCCAGTCTTGATACTTGCTGATATAATCATAAAAAAATTACCTTATAAACTTATGTAAAAAGTTGAGTTCTTACATCCAATTTTTTTGCAAAAAGTATGAGGTTCACTTTTTACATAAGTAATATTGTGAGTTAAAATCCATTTATGACGGTGAGACACCTGTTTAATAAAAATAAGGGAAAAATATTCCAATCAGTGGTGGCTGGAAGGGAGACGTATATACAAGAGGTGAGTCAGATGTTAATCGCATATGACATTGTGCTGGTCGTGGATACTTGGTAGTAGTTGGTAGGGAGCCACCGAACAGGGAGGTATTTTACCAGTACTGCCCATCTGGGTATCGGGAGGGTTAATGACAGCTGTTTAGTGGTTGTCAAGATGCACTCCTCTGACCCAGATAACTATTTTTTCTTTCTGCCTCACCTACATATGGACTGCTAGCATTCTGTCCACAAACATACAATCTCTCCAAGACATACATTACACATGACAACATTTAACTCACACAACTCTTCTTCATAACTAAATATTTCCTGTGGTGAGCACTATGTGCTAGCTCTGCCTTTTGGCTAAAATGGTAGACGCAACAGATAGAAGTAGCAGGTAGGAACATTAGACAGAAGAATTACTTAGAAACATAAGGTAGAAGTAGTAAGCAGGAACATCAAAGGGAGCAATAGGTAGAAGGAAAAGGAGGAAACAAAGGAGGAGAAGTGAGGATGGAGTGACAGACGTTATGTGTGTTCTGGGCCCGAACATGCAGGAGGGTGTGAGGCATGCAAGGGAAAGAGTATATTGGAGCAATGTGGTATAAAGGGGACAATGTGCTGGCAGTGGGCTAAACCAGGGCACATGTAGCAAATTGGGTGAAACTAACTAAAGGTGAGGCACTAAAGGCTAAGAAGCAGAACTGGCATTCACCAGTTATGGAGACTTTTGCCATGGCCACCCCCTTGAGGAAGTTCCCAAGGGAACACGTGTCAGTGACGTAGATAGATAGATAAGGGGTAACCAAGAAAAGTTCTGTAGGGTATGGTTATGGACAGGGGTCTCTGGTTTCAGGGCATTATATACAACAGCTAGGGAGTGGGTGTGAGTAAATGAGGTCATTTCTTTGTCTCTTCCTAGCACTACCTTGCTAAGAGGGGAAATGACAACACACTGAAACCAGAGCCCCCTATCCATAAACATGTCCCATAAACCTTTCCGTGGTGTCCCCCGACCACTTCATATGCCCTAGTCTAGCCTACTGATAGCAGATCAACACCCTGTATTCCATATCGCTCCAGTTCACTCCATTCCATGCATACTTTCACCCTCTTGCATGTTCAGGCCCCGAGCACTCCAAACCTTATATACTACATCCTTTCATCTCCAATTCAGTCACCTATTTCTCCTTATCCCCCTTCACTTCTGACACTTATACCCTCTTTGTCAACCTCTCGTTACTCATTCTCTTCATGTGTCCAAACCATTTCCGCACACCTTCTTCAAGTCTCTCAACCATACTCTTCAAGTCACGAAACAATACTCTTCTTATTATCTCGTTTCTCTCTTAACCAATCATTTCTTACTTTATCAGCCCTTCTCACACCATATATTGTCCTCAAAAATTTAATTTCCAAAACATTCACCCACTTCTATACATTCTCATCTATAGTCCGTGCCTTGCATCCTTACAATACAAATCTATAGGGACTACTATACCTTCAAACATACCCATCTTTGCCCTCCCAGATAGTGACCTCTCTTTCCACATATTCCCCCAGTGCTCCCAAGACTTTCATCCCCTCCCCCACCCTATGACTCACAAGTTCCCAACTGACAAGACATACTACCCCACCCTATGACTTCCCAGTTCCCAACTGACAAGACATACTCCCCCACACTATGACTCACCAGTTCCCAACTGACAATGACATAAGTAAATAACAAGTTACAAAGACTTTTGTAAAATTCATAAAGAATACGCAGTCTTGAGCAAACAAAAGTATGCAGCCATCAGCTACTTTGTGTGTAAAACACATTCTTTTGTACTAATATGTACATACATACAGTCTTTTCCTGCATCTTTAAACATGGACCACACTTCACTCACCCAGCGTAGACTTTCCCACAAATGGCTCTGATGATTTAATAATTACTGAAAGAAAAATAATTGTAATCAACGTATAATATCTGAATATTGCATAAACTTTTAAAAAGAAAAATTAATTACCCAATGACAGCATTATCCAGCTGGGACAGAAGACTAGGTGCAATGTTCCATGGAAATAAAGTGGTTAAGGCCTCTAAAACTTGGTAGGAGGGGGCCCAAAAAGAGGATGCTGAGCGAATCATCTCTGACAAGGTGGGTGTTGGACCACACAGAGTTACCACAGACACTTGACCCGTCAGTCGTACCACCAGCATTCTAAAAGGTACCTGAAAGATGTTTTATCTCCAAGACATCAACTTTGCTTGACAGCTCCTCTCTTTTACCATAAAAATCAGCCTAGAAAAAAAAATCAAACTTTTGGATACCTGGGAGGGGAAAGGGCAGCAAATGGAACCATGGAAGTGGATCTGAGTCATAGGGTGAGCGAGAGGGTGCAGGTTCTAGGAGTGCTAAAGAAAGTGTGGAAAGAGAAAGTTATTAGACAGAGCAAAAATGGGTATGTTTGAAGAAATAGCATATAAATGAGGCTGTGCAGAGGAGGTTGGATGCGTTGGGCATGTTTGAACAAATTAAACAGCTGCAGTGACATCACAAACTGTTGACAGGGATCCACCTTTACACGGAAGCACTCACCCTCCTCTCTTCTTACCTGCAATCACAACTTAATGTCCAAGAAAAAACTCCTCACTGCATTAAGTAGCTTTTCTCCCACACCAAATATCTATTGTATCTTCCACAGGGAATGTCTATGAACCCTACCATATGCCTTCTCCAAATATGGAAATACCACAAACAGATCCCTCTGTTTCTCCAAGTATTTCACACACAAAGTCTTCAGAGCAAACACTTAGTTCACACATCCTCTGCCACTCTTGAAGCTAAACTGTTCCTCTCTAGTCTGATGCTCTATACCCTACAAATCTCTTCTATCGGGTAGTGCCAGGAAACAGATGGAGAATGGCCCATTCACTCATATACACATATACATACATAAACTAAAAGTATCCACAGAAATAATATCAACAGAAAATGAAAACTAATATTTTTTCTTTCTATGTTAGTGGTTCTATGAGTATCTTTGACCAACTAATCTAAAACTGATTTACTTTTCTAAGCCCATATCCTATCAAAAATAAAAAGTATGAAAGCACAGAAAAAAAACCCTGGTATGAACTTACATTAGGGCTTTTATCAGGGAGGTAAATGGGTAGGTCACGAGCTACAGTGAAATTGTTTGTGGCCACCAGGAGGGGAAGAAGGACTAGCTCTATATGAGACAATGACCAGAAGTTGCGAGTTCCACACAACACATATTCTTGCATCATCACACAGCTGTATGTTGAGTCTGCTCCTTCAGCAAATTTTTCAAGTTCATTCTGGAAAAACAAAAAGGACACAATAAAACTCTTGAGAAAAAGTATAAATAATGAGGAAAAAGTACAAATAAAGAAGTTTTGTTCCACCTATTATCATTACCTCATTCTGATTCCACTGGTTGGATCACAGATGTAAGGCAATGAAATCACATATAAATCCTCAATCCATACATGGTAAAATACTGACTTCTATCTGTATATATCTCTAATGTCCGTTCCCTTTGCGAACTTGCATCAATGGGGTTGGGTGGGCAAGAAAGCCTTCACTTATCTCTGTCCTTGAATGCCTCCCTCATATACACCATTCTAGACATTCTTCCACCACTTTCCTCCCTCCAGTATTCCACTCCATTTTCCTATGTCACAGGGGGTCTTCCTCTCAACACCATCCCACCTCTCTTTTCTTTTTTGAGGCTCCAGTCATGGACAAAAGTCCACACCATGGCCGGGCCTGAAGTGAAATATAGAGAAGTTCATGAGAGGGGGGGAAAAAGAAGAGACAATTTTGGAAGTTTTGGAAGAAGTGAAGAACCTGTCTTTTAAAATGTGCTAGGTCATAGTTATTGGGAAAGACATGGGAGGGTAGAGAGTTTTAAAGCTTTGAGGAGTAGGGAAAGAAACAGTTATCAAAATGAACTGCACTTGAGTTACCAATGGCCTACAGTAATAATGTGATGCAGCAGCTTGCTGAGTATAGCGTGGTCAAGCTAGTGGTGGGTGCACTTACGCAGCCAGCTACCAGAGAGCAGAAACCAAAGTAATACCTACAGAAGAGGGATAGTGAACCAACATTGTGGTGTAGGGCAAGAGAGTCAAGCCTGGAAGCTGGCCTGGGAAAGTTTATTTAAGTCAGACCACTTTCAACACATCTCTGTAAAGTAAAGATGCAGAGCTAGAACCACCCAAGATGTGAAAGCAGAACTTCATAGAAGGACAAATTATTCCCTTGCATAAACCGAACAACTGTTCAGAAGAAAAAAATTTTGACTTCTAAACTGGTCTCTCAGTTTCTTAGAGGCAGACTTAGCTATTTCTGTAATGTGGGGTTTCTAAGAAAGACAGACAAAAGAAAATATCCCTGGGGATGGGGAAAAGGAATACTTCTCATGTATTTGCTGCATGTCGTAAAAGGCGACTAAAAGGGGTGGGAGTGGGGGGGGCTGGAAAACCTCCCCTCCTATCTTACTTTTCCAAAAGAAAGAACAGAGACACATGCCAAGTGAGGATTTTTTCTCCAAGGCTTAGTCATTTGTTCTTGACGCTACCTCACTAATGTGGGAAATGGCGAATATGGATAAAAAAAGACAGAAAAACTGTAATGAACTAAAACAAGCCAGCTAACTACAGCTGACTGAAGAGCTAGGCCAGTGAGACTGAATGACTGACAGCAAACCCTTTAGTCAGTCAAAAGGCTTCAATGATCAGAGGATCAACCAAAAGGGGTGAATGAAAGAGATCATTCTCACCAATATTATGAAAGTAGGAATGATCTTGACCCAATATTACTCAAGGAATATATTGCTCCTAACGGGATAGACTGCAGAGGAGAGGAGACACTGAGAATACATCAATTCTCTTCCATTCTATGTAAAGAGGAACTTTCAGACAACGTGTGAGCATGACCTGAACAAACACAGACATCTGCTACTAATCACTTATATTATCAATATAATGTCAAATAAACAAGGCAGGTATGAATATCTAACCTGAAGTGTATGCTGTTCTGGTGGTATGAGGCATTCTGCACAACCTGTTAAGTGGGAGAAACCCTGGTGATCCTCACATCCCATAGCTCTCGCAAGCAATTCATCCAGCAATGCATAACAAGGCTGAAACATTAAAACAGTATGTCAAATTAAATAAAAGTGCTCATTTGCTTTAAAAAAATTATAATTATTTACTGGAGCTATTTTAAAACAGGTCATTGCCTACAATTGTGGAAGGAATAATCATGAGCTATACCCTAAAAACATCACTATCAAGTTACATTTCACTCCTTAAGCTTGTTCCCCTCTTATGCCCATACCCCTTGTACATATCAAACTTTAGTGCAATCATTCAAATAATTTACTCGTGATGCTATCAAATGCATACCACTGTCTTTAATGAACCAAAGGTCAGCATCAGTGCTAACCTAAATAATAAAAACATTTACATATACTGTGCTTAGAATAAACTGAAAAGAACTATGCCCTGAGGTATAGGCTTTTAAAGCTGAATAGCTTTTCTTTTCCAAGACAATGTTCCATACACAACGAGATACTCCACTAAGAATACTGGGATTTGCATCATTCCTCCCCTTCTACTGCTTAGGAGGCGGCTGGCCTCATGAGGATCCCTCAGGAGTGAAAGGGTGCTTTCATTCTTTTCA